>VYZW01060862.1:156051-243560 GCA_013401315.1 Balaeniceps rex
CCGCCCTCGACCTGGGGCGGGGGGGGGGCACAGAAACCAGCTGCTCCACGTCCAGGCTCCGGACTGCCTTGCCAACATCCATTCAGCTGTCTGAATCCCCCTGAGACCCACGCACGGGGGTCTCGAGCAAGCATCTCGAGCTGACACCCCTGTGGCAGGGACTGCTGGAAGATGCCACCGGCACGGCAGGGACATGGGAGCAGCTGGGTGCTAGGGACCGGTGCTAGCGGGAGACCGGCTCGGAGACAGGAGAGCAGAGAAAAGCTGGGAAGGTTAAAGAGATGGAGGCTGGAAGGAGGCGAGACCGTGGGGAAGAGACGCACCCCGCGCTGCGCAGAGGGATGCTCGCAGCCCCGCTCGCACCCAGCGATGCCGCCGGGGCCATCCCAGCCCAGGGGCTCCTCGGAAAGCAGCCTTACCTGCTGGCACGGCGTGGACCTGGGCCTCGCCTCCCCATTAGACTGGGCTCGGAGAACGGACGGGAGCAGCCAGAGCAGCAAGCATCCTCTTTCAGCCAGCCGGTGTTCGAACAAGAGCATGTTGGGCTGCCGGCACTGCCAGCCCCGTCCCGCTCCTCCAGCGCTCTCGGGCAAGCTGGGCAGGAGCCAGGCTCTGTATAAATAGGCTTCAGGATGGGATGGGGGAAGGAGATAACGCATGTGGGTGTTCGTAGCTACGGAAGTGGGAAAAGAACGACATAAGATTGCAGAGGGGGAAAAACAGTGCACGAAGCCACAAGGAAGGGAAAGAGAAATGGCGGGACAGGGAGGAGGCAGGGCTGCACCGGCGCTCAGGTGATCGGCTGGACCGACCGCCGAAATCAAATACCAGGAGGCAGAGGTGGTACTTGGGAAAGCCGTGAGGTTTTGGGGGGGTTCCCCTGCTCGGACCTGCTCTTCCTCCAGCTTCCTCTGCCCTGCGGCAGGGCCAGGCTGTGCCCTGCGCCAGCTCCCGCTGGGGGCTGATGCCGAGGACGCCAGGAGCAGCCGGCGAGGGCTCCCCGGCCACCCCAAGCCGGGGACTGAGCTCCCGGCTGCAGCCGCCGGGGATCACCGCGGGACTCCCAGCGCCTCCGGGGCCGCAGGTGAGCTCGCCGCGTGAAGGCAGAACAAATTCCCCTCCCCGTGCCCCCGCAGCCCGGCCGAGGGGACTCTCCCGCGGCACCTGCCCCTCCTCGGGGAAACAGCGGCTCCCCGGGGTTTGCCACGCGTTACCCGGCACTGCCAACCCACCGCTAAACCATGTCCCCAGGCGCCACATCCACCCATCTTTTAAACACCCCCAGGGATGGGGACTCAACCGCTTCCCTGGGCAGCCTGTGCCAGTGCTTGACAACCCTTTCCGTGAAGAAATTGTTGCTAATATCCCACCTAAACCTCCCCTGGCGCAACTTGAGGCCGTTTCCTCTTCTCCCATCGCTTGTTCCTTGGGCGAAGAGATGGACCCCCACCTCCCTGCACCCTCCTCTCAGGTGGTTGTGGAGCGGTAAGGTCTCGCCCTGTGCTGCCTAGCGCTGACACGCTCCCCGGGGACGTGCTCCCCGCACGCTTCGTGGGGTGTTCTGCAAAACGCACGCTTTTGGGGGTTTTGGCTCATTATGGCCGATTTCCTTCCCATCCGAAGGAGCGCCTCCAGGCTGCCGCAGTTCCCCAAGGACACGCTCTGCTGTAGTTTCAGCTGTAGAGCTGTTGTTCTAGACCTAGATGGGTCTGGCAAGAAAAGGATTTTTTTTTATATAAAATATATAAATATACGCACACACATACACATCGGGAAGACGAAGCGGCCTGGCTTCTGCTGCTGTTGCCCCTCGCCCTCCTGACAGCTTTGTCACCTCTGGGATGCGGTTCAGCCTTGAGCCTGACCAACGTCACCGGCCAGGGCACACACGGTGGTGGTGGCAGCCAGCCGGGCTCAGCCTGAAGGCCAGGGCCGGTGTTTTAGGCTGACGCCCTCTCTGCTAGCCGCGGTGGACCCGGGCTCCGGCAGCCGCCGGGGCCAGAGGCAGCTGTGAGCGAACAGCCCGCCGTTGTTTTTGGAGGCGCGGTGAGGATCGCACATCTGTGCAGATGTGAAATCCTGCAGACTCCAGCCAGGGAAACACCGACCTCTGGATGAACCTTCGACTCCAGCGTCCCTCGTCTCCCACCAGCAGCCGAGCGCGGAGCCCCGAAAGCGGAAGGCGGCGCAGGGGAGGAACCGCGCCTTGCAAGCGCTCCAGCCTCCGGCGCAGCCCCCGGCGCCGGCGCCGCCTCGCCTGGGGAACCCCGGCCCTCTCCTCCCTGCATCCCGAATTGCTGGGCACGGGTCTGCAGAGCAGCAGGCACAGCAGATGAAATCAGCTGAAAAGTCCCTGATTTTGATCAGGGACTTCTGCGGAGAATCCCTGGGCATTTGCATCCCAAGGCTGTGAAGCCCCTTTGCAGGAGCGCCCGGCAGAGCGAGCCGGGTGTGGACCGAGAGCCACCCAAGGCGCTCTGCAAATACCGAGAGGCTTTGCACGGACCGTGACGAAGGCAGAGCGAACCGCGCAGCGCGGACGCGAAGAGATTTGCTCCTGCGAATTGCAGGGCGTGCCGTGCTTCTTGCCGCTCCTGGCCTCCGGGCTGGCTCCCGGGTCTCCAGAGCGGTCTGTTAGAGAGAGGTGCCTCTGCTCCCCCGAAGGGTTTCACGTGAGAGGTCTCCAAAGGACGGGAGGAATGAGCAGCAGGACAGAGGCTTGGCAGAAAAGGCAATAAAAGCCACTTAAAGGCGATAAAGCCGCTTGCCCAACATCACAGCCGCACTGCAGGGTGACGGACGCTCGCTCCCAGCCCGGGCGTTAAGGAGGCAGAAGAGTATCTGGTTATCTAGGCACATCAAATCTCTACATCTTTCCCACTAAGTACGGTGACAGCAACGCTGTTTTCTGTCACCTTCCCCAACCGGGGAGTCGAAGGCCAATGCCGAGCAGCTCTGAGCCCGACGCGGGGACCGGTGCCTCTCGCATCGGTGGCGGCGGCCACAGCAGCTGCGGATCAAATACCCCCCGAAGGACGGAGGAGCTCTGCCTTTCAGCCCCACCGCACAAGCGCAGTGAAAATACTTTCCACAGAAACTCCTGGTTTGGCTGGGGAAGGAAGTCCCACCCGGAACACCGAGGTCAGGAAAAACCTTTATTTGCAAAGAAAATATTGACAACTTACATAAACTTACATCCTAAATTATATACATTATGTATATTTTATATACAGAGAGTGTCTTGAGTAAAGATGTCGAAGCACAAAACAGCATCAGTGCATCACCGTGCAGCTCTAGCAGGTAACGGGGCAGTCGGGTCTCTCTTCCCACAACTCTCCTGCTTTTCATGCTTTTGCTGGGGAGTCCGAGAGGCTTCCTTCCAGCCCGGGAGTGATGAACATGGGGGGGGTGGGGGTCAGGCTTGCATGGGTGCAGCCACGAAGCGCAGCTGCAGTTGTCCCTTCCCCTGTCCCCGCAAGCCTGCGCCACGACCGCCCGGGGCCAGGACGGGAGCCAGGGCCGGTGCCACCAGCCCGCCGCGAGCGGGAAGAACTCCCCGTGCTCCACCTCTTACCGGGAATTGGGGAAGAAACACGAACGAGCTAATGCGCTTGGCTCATCTCCCTCCCAGCGCAGCTCGGGTGCCCTTTTCTAAGCACCTGGCGTTGCTCAGTCAGTGGAAGGACGATGCTGAGTCCCCAAACAGGGACAGCGGCGGCAGGGAGACCACAACCGCTTACCTGGGTGAGAAAGGTGCTGGAGGGAAGCAAAGGCCAGGCAGTTCTGCGTAGGGAGCCGTGACCTAGAGCCTTTAGCGAAGGGAATTCTTCCCTCAAAAGGGGCCCGGAACACAACAGCCGAGTTGGCTTCCCTAGAAATTGTCTCCGTAGAGAGGAGCTTGGGAGGGAGCAGGGTTTCAGACGGTGCACCATACGCCGATTTTCTGCTTGCTACATTTCTGCAGCTGGAGTCCAGCCGAAGGTTGGGCAGCAGAGCCAAGGCACGTAGGTAAGAGCAGAGCCAGCAAGTACCACCGGAGAGGAAGGCTGGCACACGGGAAGCCACCGGTGGCTGCTTTCGTGTCCACCACCTCGGATACGCAGACGTTTGTCTATAAATGAAGCACTTCCTTCTCACCCAGACTAGGAACCGAGATACATCCAAATTCAAAGACATCAGAGGGAAAGTCCGGAGCAAGGCCCTGTTCCTGTGGGAGTTTGTTAGAACCTCCCATACGCATCCTCCTCGCACTCCTCTGAGCTGCTTCCAGGGCTTTTCGGCTCCGGTTACGGGGAAGAGGCACCAGCGATGGTGAGGCACCAGCTAGAAAAGCATCACACAGAAGCAGCGATGCTACAGCCCAGGTAACCTGCGCTGTAACGCTTCACGAATGAGAACTTGTTGCTAGAGAGGCCAAAGGGTTTCAAGCATAAAGACTCCACATGGCTGCTACGGGACGGGTGATNCATTCTCTGCTCTCCAACTCCACCGCCAACTCCACCTCCATGCCTCCAACTCGGCTACACTGAGCTCACGCTTTGCTGTAACGCGAGCATCAGCAAAAGCCCGTTGCCACCTTCCGCGGCAGACACCGCTCCCTTCTGCTCTCCCCCGCATCCCAGGCACATGCCGGAGAGAGAACCTGACAGCCACGCGTGGGGCTTTTACAGAGAGAAGGGATTCTCCCTCTGCCTCCTCCTGCCCGCAGCCACCATCAGGAGCAAACCTCAGATCCTGCCAGCGGGGGGCAAGGAATGCGAACTCCATCCATCACGCTCTCCCAAGTCATGGCGTTATTTATGCTTGCCCCTAAGTCTTGCTGTTCGGGCTGTATTCTAAAGCAATTCTGTTAATGATTTGCTTAATGTTCTCACTATACACAGTTGTCCCGATTGATTCTTGTCAGAGGAACATGTCCTCCTTAATCCATTTTAAAGGAAATAAACCACAAAGACTAGTTAAGTGCCCCTAAGGCTCTTGCTAGTCCAACATGTTAAGGCTAAAAAGGAGAGAACATATTGAAAAAGAAATAGCGGGCAATTTTTCATGCAGTTATTTTACAAACTGCACGCCTCCTGTGAATAGCGAGGCTGTAGCCAAAGCTGGGCGCCCCCAAGAAATATTTATCTCCCAATAACTGCAATACTTGGCAAGTGAGATCACTCGCCACGGATGGGGAAAAGCAACGGAGCCAAGAATGCTTCAGCCAGGGTGGACCCTTCTGCGGTCAGATCGGTCGCTCCAGCGCGGTGCTGAGACACGTCCACTCCCACGTCCCTGCAGGTGACCGCGGCTGAGCCACCTCGGCTTGGGGATGGAGGTCATCACCGAGACGTCGGGTCGGGACTTGCCCCATTTGCTACATAGGCTGAAACTTCGCTACCCTCTTTAGCTTTTAAAGAAAAAACGTGCTCTGAAAAGAAATCCAGTTAAAAACCAACCAACCGACCAACACAACCAAGCACAAACCAAGGCATGGCACAAAAGAGCAATTAGCACTTCAGCCTCTTCCTCAGCTCGAGCACATCTTATGTGGGCTTTAGGTCTCCCCAGTTGAGGGGAGGTAACGGGAGAGAGTTGCTCAAGAAGCCAAAAGAAACAATAGCGGCCCAGCTCTTCTGTTAGTCACCAGAGATCGAGTTATGACTAGACTCAGCAGGGCTCAGAGAAAAGAAAAAGTGGTGACTTCATGCTGGACCAGACTTCTTAAATACAATTTTGGTTTTTTTTTTTGCTAGAGACTCCATCACCACTCATTACAGCATTTTAGGTAGAAGGGTGCCAAAAGGAAAGGGGTGGGGGGAGGAAGGATAAAAACCACATCTGAAAGTAGGACAGTTGCTATTAAAACAGAAAAAAAAAAAAAAAAATTCCTGTTTGAATAATTTTATTCTTAAACATGACAAACTTCTTCAGAGTGTTTTCACAAGTACTTGTGTCTGCTCTACGCGGCTCGGTGAAGCCTGTAGAAATGTGTTCTCGTTTGCAAAATATTAATTAAAAAGACAAAAAAAAAAAACCCCAACAAAACACAAATTTGCTGTAACAGCAGCAGTACTTTAAGGCAGCCCCCGTTAGGGCAAGGTACACCTCTGGGGTAATGGCAGGAGCTGAAAGTAGCAGAGGCTCTGGAACCGGTAATCGGCGTTTTCTTTGGGACTTTGGGATTTCGGGAATGTGGAGGCAGTCTCCTATCTGCTAAGCCTGCTCTAGTAAGCATTCACCTTCCTCTCGCACTTACTGCTTTTGCAGCCCACTTCCATGCTCTAGGTAGAGGCACTTCGCCGCCTTTGCTCGCACTCCTGAGGATGAATGTAAACACCACTGACCCTGTCTGATTCACCTCCCTTCGCATCCCGTGGCCGTTCCAGTTCAAACTGGGAAGGCGGAAAACCAGAAACCCCCTTTCTCGCTTTCATTAGTGTGCAGAAGCAGGAGAGCCTGGATAGGGCAATTTTGACATTAGTCTGTCTGCTCCCGCTACCGCCTGGGATGCTCTTGCTAGTGCAACATAAAAGCAGAGACCCACACCACTCTCAACAAGCCTCGTGTGAAGATCACAGAGCAGAATATCAGTGCAGTAATACTTGAAATACTGAGACAAGGCAGACACAACAGCCTTTCTTCCTCACAACGCTTTTTCGACTAGCTTTTTGATCCAAGTCTCCATGCAAGTCACAGAAGACAATTGTGCTTCCTGCATTCACATATAGGAATAAATAGCTCTGGATCAGTTTTCTTTATGGCCGGATTACAGAACCCCCTGAAATACTGATACGCTTATGAACAGCAGCACTGTGCAGTTCTGTGAGTATCCTTGGACATGCCAAGTTCATCTAGGATGCTGGTGCATCTCCTAGGCGTATGGCCCCAAAGAAAGTTGTGTGCTTGCTCATGTTGATGGAGATGTCAGCATGGACCATTTTCACAGCAATCTTCTGCCTGGCTTTGAGGAGGCAGACCCCAGCTGTATAGCAGGTATTGAAGTTGGTCTTGCCGGTCTCAATACTCCGAGTGCATTGCAGAAAGGGCTTTTCATCCACCACCACCTCATAGCTGGCAAAATCTGTGAAGTTTATGTAGTATACCTGATGTGAAGCAGGAAGAAGAAAGGTATTAGGGAGTGTATCTGTGCACATGGAACAAGTCCACATTCCTTTCAGTGTGTACATATATGCTCCCTCCGCTAACAATCCCTTCCTTGGCCCCGGGACACCTATACTCATGGGAGGTTGACTTGTTCGAGGCAGAAAGAACCCCAAAGCCAACCGAATACGAGGAAACTCTGTATTCCACTTCGTGCTAACACGAGCATGCAAGCATCCGTCAATCCATGTACCTAAGGCTGAGCTACGAATCCTCGCTTCAGACCCTGCTTATTACAGGAAAAAATTACAAACCTGCACAGGCCTAGTTACAAAAACGCGTAGACAACCCTATCTGCTACAAACAGCTTTTCATCCAACAGACAGACAGAAATATTTTAACTGAAGTCCTCTTTCACTTACCTGGCCAGTCCTGCTTTCTGGGTCCCATGAGCCTCCTTTAGTGTTGACATCAAAAATGCCCTAAGATGTACTGGGAGTTGCCTTCTTTGTAACTGGGCTTGAGGTGCTTTCAAAGGCATGAGCTATTACAGGGAAGACACTCTCCCGACCTCCACAGCTCGGAAGCAAAGGACCTTACAGGGTTTGCACTGGCTTAACTCTCAGATCTAGCGCCTAAGTCCCCATGACTCCATCGCTCGTTACTTAACCTCTCCCACACGCTGCTTCTGAAGAACTGTGAGATGCACGAGAAAAACCTGCCCAAAGTCAGTCCCAGGGAGCTGCTTCTTCCTGACAGAAGAAAACCAGCCGTTTTGGGTGCATCTGCCAATTCTTCTTAGTCTACACGCTGCGACCACAGAAGCTACGCAAGGCTGAGCCCCCTTTTTCCTTGATGGACTACAAACGATGGAGGCTTCAGAGGCCCAACGCTGTGGCCAGCGATTAGCATTAAGCACTCGGGAAACAATTATACTTTGGCCCAGGTAGAGTTATTTTTCCTGTCCCCATCCAAACCAGACACGTAACCAGTTCTATGGAAGAGCACCCAACTTGACATCCACAGCCCACTTTACCTGACTCGGTACAGTCCCAGTAGGGCTGCCAACTGAATAGATGCAAATCACGAGCAGGAGGTTACATTAGAAGCCTGGAGCAAGGTGGAAGTTGCTTAATTGCGGCTGTCACACAGAAACCCCCTTGTCTTGCTAAAATCTGTCCCAGAACCTGGACGGTTTTTCAGTCCGCAGGTGGGTGGACACCCTGCATGCTCTGGAAGGGGAGAGCTGGGTGGCTCGTACTCCACGCAGCTCAGCAGTTCTGTTCAGAGGTTTGCAAGACACTGGGAGCAGCGCGTTAAATGACAGTCCCAGCTCCTGCATTTTATTTGAATGGGGAGAGGAAAAGGTGTCTTAATTAGCTGCATACTAAATCATAAGACAGTAATTTATTACTTTCTTTAGCCCTTTTTACAGAAGCAGGTCTGTACATCCATCGGCAGTGCCAACTAAAGCATCCTGCTGCACAATGCATCGTGTCGGTCTGAAGCTACACGAAGAAGGTGGAGGCAAAACAGAGTTACCTGGGCTGGAGCTTGGCCAAGCCACCCTGGCCGAGAGTCCTACGCTTACAAAGAGGGACATGGCTTCGCAATGATCACGAGTTGTCAGGGTTTTGGTCTTACATCTCTTTTAAAGCACAGAGCCTAGCGTCCTGCTGGGACCCTTGTTCTGCAAGGAGGTTTAGATGTGCTGGTGAACGACTGCACAGACAATATGGAGGATTAAAAAAAAAGGCATTGGTGGCATGTGGGATCTGGCTGGGCATCTGCGCATGGGTTTCGGTAACTAATCTCTTGCAGCTGGTGTCACGGCGAAACGTGTGACCTTGCACTTCGAAACTCTAACGTCTTCCTCCGACACACATCTCCTAGAGCACGAAGCGGTTAAAAGTACATACAAGTTCTTGGCATTTGCTAGTTGTCTGGAGCCCTCTCGTGGTTCATGCAAGGCTTCCATTGGAACACAAGAATAGGAGTTAGGCCTAGGACCGTACTCACTTCTACCTGACTATAGATGAAGTATGTGCCGTCCACCAGTACCTCCAGCTCCCCACTGCGGGCATGCAGCTTAAACACCTTGGGGTTCATAGTGATGCGAGACCAGTCATTGAGGACTCCACCTGAAAGATCTCAGTATGAGAAAACGGCAGTCACTCAGTACCCGTCAGAATGAAAAGCGCAGGAGCACAGAAATACAGTGACATTGCAACGTTTCATACACAACGGCTGGCACAGACCCAAGTTGAAAAGTCAAGTAACTCGGTAAGAAAATCCCAGAATTAAAGGCTACGGTGCGTTAGCTTGGACTCCTCTCTCTAGCTCTAATTACACCGTCACTCGCTGGTGGACACTCACTTTGTTCAGTGCACAGCACAACTCATTTGCATCTCTACTTGTCCTCATCAAAAGTAGTTCTCCTCGTCCTTGAAAACAGGCGCGCGGCCTTTGGTACTACGCTGCGTTCATCCCCAGCGCTGGATCCAGACTAGCTTGCCTCCTCCTGACACTCAGTTGAGCTTATTATCATATCGGAGTGTTTTACAGCCCTGAAAACACGTTCCCAGTATCGTCCCCGCTCCGGAGCAAAGACGCTCCGGCACATGCAAATCAATGCCAGTGCTGTAGGGCATTTGCTAACTTTTCTTAATTCACCTGAGAGGCCAGGGGCTGATTTTTCACACTATTTTTGTACGTTCAGCCACAGATCACGAATGACTTATCGCAGCTGCGATTATAAAAGCATTTCTACAACTCAGACCCCAGGCACCTCCTGAAGAGCATCTGTTTGTGGCCCTTGTAGGAGCTGTGTTACTGGCCACCTCCCTGGTATCACGGAAGAAACTCTGCAGCAGAGGTAGGACCAGGATCCAATTCTCCAAGAAAGATCCTCAACTGACATTACCCAGCCTCGGGACCGTTAAACCTCTTCCCCTACCTTCCGTCTCATTCTTGCCCCTCCCCACACCTCTCTACCCAGTGTCCACACTAAACAAAGCGGAGCTTCAGCAGACGGTGTGCATCAACGGGTACGTCCTTGAGGACCACAGCAAGGCTAGGATGAGAACGGTGATTCCTGCCCTTATGGGAATGGGACTACGCGTGGCTGATCTGCCTGCCCCCCTCTCAGTGCTGCCGGGCACGATGTTCTCGGCAGTGGCGTCACGATACAGCCTTCACCCTCACTTTAAGCCTTGGGATCATCCCTAGAAGAAAACTAGTCCTTGCAGCAAGAGAGCCAACAGCGTTATGGAAACAATCGTGTGCGACTACAAGCCTAGACCATCTCTCAGGACCCACATGTGCATGGAGGCCAGCTTAGGGTTACACAATCGATTTTAATTCTGGTATTCCTTGACTTCAACATTCTTGACTTTGTCACTAGCATTATGTTAACAAATGCTTTGTCATCACATTTCCTAGGTTTTTAAAAGCCAAAATAACAACAAGAGTATGAAATTGCATCGCGTCACACCACATTAACCCCACCTGGGGTCCTCAGCACTGTCAGGGGTTTACAGACCCACCACCCAGTCCGCTGGCACTGGAGCCAGTGGAATAACTGACAAGATGAGCGGACCTCTGTTCTCTGGATGGGCCAACGAGCAGGTCCAGAGGACACACTTCGCTACGAGCCGAGGACAGAGCCATTCTCTGTCGGTGCCTTGTTTTATCAAATACAACTCTTTTTCCTCCCAGTCTTCGTCTGCTGCTCAGCTCCCTGCCCCCAGTCGCAAGCCAGCCAGGCTGTTTTCTGCTGGCTGTCAGCTGGACAGCATTAATGGCTCACAGCACCAGATTGTTCCCGAGCAGCAGGGAAGTACACTCAGAGGGCAATTCCCACTCTCAGGGAGCAGCGTACGCTCTGTAAACATACAGGCTTCCCATTAACGAAGGGATAATTACTTTTTGAACGTAAGCAAACCAGCATCTTTTCCCTCGTATTGTTCTTGGGAACGGCTGGTTTCCTTTTTGTTTTGGGGAGCTTTCCCCCACCCCGCTGTAAGCATACTTCCCTAACCATGAGAAATTTCAGCTCCCACAGCTCACGTCTGCTGAAAGAGAGAAATTGCCTTTCAACAGCAGCGTCGGTCAGCCCGCATCACCCCACGCATGGGGCAGAAGTTGGTGGACGGGGGTCCTGCAGCCCTGCCCCTGCCGCACCAATCCTTGGGAGGTGCAGCCCTCGAGGTGCGGGCTGGGGGTACGTGCACCAGGGCTGCCGCCCGCGGTGACTCAGGCAGGGGACAAGACAGCCAGCTCCTCTCCGGCACAGCCAGACATCGTGAGCAGGGGAGGCAGCGGCTAATGAATGAGAGCCAGCTGTTGGCAAGGAGAGCGGGAACTCGAGCAGAAATTGGATAGGGATCCGGGGAGGAAGGAGGAGAGCAAAGAGCTGCCTGTGGACGTGACACGGCTCGGCAGGACTTGAGCTTAAAGGCTTAAAGGCTGTTGGTGGGGGTAGAGATGCACAAGGGACCGCGGAGGCTGCGTGTGTGCACGCTCGCAGCGTAACGCGGGAGGAGCTAGTGGCTGCGCACCTCTGCGTCCTCACACTACAGCTGTGCCTTCCCCCGCCATAAATTACTGGGAAAACGGGAGAACGACACAGGCTAATGGGGCTGAGACAGGACAAGGATACACTGAGGGCTTTATAAAATAGAATGGAGTGGGAAAGAAGGCTGGCCACCAAGGGGCTGAGGAAAACTGATGCTACAACAGCAGGTTGGAGGAGGCACATCACATATCTGGAGGTCAAGGAGAAGGGAGATTCAGCAGGACAGAATTACTGGGACGTACGGGATCGAGATAATCTGGGACATAAATAGGAGCGCGGGAGAAACGGGGATGGAGACTCCATGGAAGACTCCTCTAAGGGGGTCTGGGCAAGGCAAATCAGGCTGTCACGGGGCGAGGCCAACAGTGGGGATAATCAGGGACCCATGTTATAGGATGGACTTATCAGGGACCCATGTTATAGGACGGACTTAGACCCAGATACGAGGCTACGGGTGCAGGACGGGCTCTTTTCAGTAACTGCCAATATCATGAGATCCTTACCATTCTTCACTTGGATTGCTGAGCCTTGGCCTTGAAGGTGGACCACAGCTGGCTGCAAACGAGATTACAGGGATTTAAAATTAACGGGAAACACTGCGTCATTTTACAGTAACTCGACACACCTCCGCCGCACTACTGAGCAGTACAGAGGCATGACAGTACCCTGAAATCATTAATGCTTTTCATAAACAAAAAAAGAAGATCAGAGCAGCTGACAACAACATGTTTAGGTACTGGAGAAAAGGTGAGAAGCCCAAGCCAGATTAACACGGCTTTCTTCTGAGCAATAAAAAGGGGGAGCTCAGGCAGTCCCACTGCGTAGCTGTGATTTAGCACACGCAAGAAGGGGTGGGTTTTTTTCAGAGCCATACCATCGAACACAACATCAGCAAACATAGCCTGTAACGTTTACAAAAATCCAGCCAAAGCTGGGTTCTTCCCTTGAAAGAAGATCAACCAACCTGGATGTCTCTGGAGCCGGCCTTGTCTGTGGCACCTGCAAAACGCAATTTCACATCATTGAGGAGGGAGCTTGAAAGAGCTGCGGTAAACACTCCTATAGATAAAACTTCTCTTACCCCCTAACAACCATTAAAAGCCCGTTTTTAACAGAAGGAAGACAGTAACAGCGGTATGGGGTGCAGCTGAATGTTAAAAAGCACACAGACAAGAAAAAGAGGCATCGTACTTTTTCCTATTTTATTCCTGCATTTCTGCCTAACACCATCAGAATTCCCCAACGTTATTCAACCAGTTTCCACTAGAAGGAAAAGTTGCACAACCCTTTTCCTGATGGGTAGTGCCAGCAGAGCCTCTTGGCTGCAAAGATTACAAGTTTCAGTCTGCAGTAACTCAGGTCATTCATTGCATTCAAGCTACATGCTGAAATCTCTTCTCTCCGAGAGCCAAATCTCTGTTAAAGAGGAGATGCTTGTGGGCAGCGCTCTGGAGTGCTAAGGACCTCATGCTGCTCCTGGCCTCTGCTTTGGCAATTTCTGAGATATAAACGCAGAAGTCAACCAAGTTTTCCTTTGAGAGCCGTGCAAGCTGTAGGGTAATAGTCCTGATTTCTCTGAAGATACATTTTTTAATACTAGACTGTTCATATATATACACACACACATAACAAACAACTTCCACTAATCTGCATTTTAAAGAGTTATTAAATTCAGGGGTTTTAACAAAATAATTGGCACATGACCCCGTGGAGAAACAATATGGTGCAGATAGAAAGAAACAAAGAAAAATGAAACCAAGAACTGCAGGAGAAAAACATATTTTCATCTGGCTGGTACGGGAGGCAAGCCGCCCCGGGTCGGGAGGTTCCTGGGCTGGCTTAGCGGCCGTGCCAAGCATCAGCCTTCCCCGTCCCCATGCAACGCCAGGCTCTGCGTCAGCTTAAGGGGAATTAACACAAACACCCAGTCACTGCCGGGCAGAGCCACCTTGCAGCCAGCCCGCGCACACAGAGATCCGTCACCGGCAGACTTCAGTGGGACGCTTAAAAGCAACTGAGGCTCCGCAGGTCCTTGCTGCTCCTTCTCTGCGTCCTCTTCCGACAGGCACCACCTCGCCCGCGGCACCGCGGCCTAAACCGCTGCTGCCGGGCTCCCGCCGCGCTGCCGAACTGCTGCTCCCCTCACCCCGCCGTGGGTGCAAGGACGAGCCCAGGAACACCCGAGTCCTACACAAGGATGCTGCGCCATCGCGTTCGGACCCTACGCTGTCCTCAGATGGAAACCTGGAGCTTTTTTATTTATTGGCACAGCAGTGGTGCCGCCATGGCATCTCCTGCGTCCCCCCGGCGTGCAAGGGCTCTGAGCAGAGAAGGGGACAAACCGGTTACCTGAGGGGCCCTGCAGTCCAGGCGGTCCCTGAGGGCCCGGTGGGCCAGGGGGGCCAGGCGGTCCCATGACGGTTGTGCCGGGAATCCCAGGGATGCCGGGAATGCCGGGGGGACCCTGGGGCCCAGGAGGACCTGGTGGCCCTTGGGGACCGTTGGGCCCTGGAGGACCAGCCTTTTTACCTGAAAAAGAGAAGGTCAGATGTTAGCTTCTCCGCATACCGAGTACGGGATGGTCTTTTACCTACAGGAAAGCCCTGGGAATGAAGAAAGCAGAAGATTGGGGACGGCTCGCTGCCGGCTGGAGGGCAGGGACAAGGAGGAGCACCCAAGCGGCTGGGGTGGGGTGGGGTGGGGGTCCTGCAGCTCCGCACCACGAGGACAACGCTGCCGGCAGGGCAGATGCAGGACACGGCCTTGCGGGCTCCTTCCAGGATATGTAATTACATTTAAATGAGGCGTGTGGACTCTCCAAGGCCTCCCAAGAGACGGAGGCTCGGACGGTCTCCACCCCAGAGCTCCGGCCGCAGCCGTCCCCCGGCCACCCTGCTCTGGGCGCGGGGCTGGGAGGTCCCGCGGCCCTCAAAGGCAGCGCGCCGAGCGCGGTTCGCACCCCTGCGGCAACGTTAGGGTGCTCCCTGTGACCAACCGCACGCCGCAATGCAACGCAGTGAAAGCTGGGGTGTCACAAGTCGAGATGATGAACCGCTCCGAGATGAACCGAACCGCTCCGAGATGAACCGCTCTGCAGTTTCTCACTTTTCTGTGGTTTGTTGGGTTTTTTTTTTTTGTTTTGTTTTTTTGTTTTTTTGTTTTTTGAATGGAAAACAGTTGCAATCTTTTCTACCTGCTGTACAGGTACATGTTAGCGTATAACCCCCATGGCTTGATCTCCTGCCTGAGGGCCAGAGGTGCCTCCAGAGGGCAGTTCAGAGCTGAACTTCAGCTCCTCTCCAGCTGCCGAGCGCCCGGGGCCACGCAGGAGGCGTCCCCGCAAAGCGGCACGTTTCCACCCTGCGACGAGGATGCGCTTAACGTGCCCAAAGGACTTGGACGCGACAATGCCTCGAAATAACTAAATGTGCATTTGGGGCTTTGGATGGAGGGGTGAGGGATGGGCTAATCCTTCAGGAGGATGAAAGCACCGAAGGATTGCCGCGATCCCCAAAACGCCTCTCGGCACGTGGTCCCGGGAAGACAAACAGCACAACCATGTACGTAAAGACTCGCAGATCAGGCCTATACACAGCGGACTGAAATAAGGCCCGCAGGGAAAGCCTGACCCCTGCGCTCCTGATTTTCCAGAAATGATGTTCTTTTGGCGTAGTTTTTAAAGTGCGACTTTGTGACAGCTTTTACGCCAAAGAGCTTTATTAACTTGGCAAAACTGCTTCAATTGCTGAAACAAAGTCCGCTGTGGGACAGAGTTAAACACTTTTTTAGATGACAGCGGCAGTTAGGATATGAAATAACCGTTTCTGAGTACATTTATGTACTTGTTTCTCTACTAAATATCCATCTTTGTCATCAAACAGAACTATAAGGAAAACCCCATCTATTTTAGTTAGCACAGAAGCGGCAATCTCGAGATGGCCACTAGCCACGAACAAGGGCACGTGGAAATCAGCGCAGGACAACCGTGCGGTTCGGGTTCAACGTGCAGAAAACAAAGTTAAAGTACGCACGGGCGACTGAAGTAACACCGGTATCCGACAAAAACAGGGACAAACGGTTCGCAGCAGTATTTCTGCCCAGATTAGCAGCCGTGCCTTCAAATCTGAGCTGGCACCAAGCCAGCCTTCCTCTAACCCAGCAATCCTCCTCCTCCTCCTCCTTGGGGTAATGATGTGCTTTGGAAATTACCATCTTGCAGCGAACCCCTTACCGATTTCCCCTAAAGCACACTCACTGAACTCTTCTCATTCCCATCCCCTCCATCTAGGCCATCGGAACGAAGGATCACATGCCGTAAATCAGGATTCCTGCTGCTGTCACTCCTTGCTTTCCTTCCCAAGACGGATACACATTACAGCTGGTTTAACTAATCTGTCTCAGAAATCTGGTCTGCTACTAAATGAGCTGCTAGTTTAGCAGTAAAACAATTGCACATCATTCCGATGCCGCACAGGGACACTTATTTTCTGCGCATTCCTGCTCCTTCAAGTAATTTCAACTACTTTTCTGCGTTAATGGAACCTCACTTATTAAAGTCACAAGGCAAAAAATAGATATCCACGAAGTATAAAGCTCTCGATTCATCTTCTAACTGAGGGGACCCCAGCACGAGCAGCTCTCCAGGGAGGGTCTCCAGCACCCAAGCGTGCCAAGCCTCCGTCTTCACCCACACGCGCTAGGCAGGCTCCAAAACTCAAAGCAGGCAGAACCAGTACGTTGTCCTTGATCATCGTTCATCAAACAATATGCTCTAATTCTAAAAAAAAATTAAATGTGACAATGCCATAAAATTAAACGATTTTCAACAGCGCTACAGCTGTATATAATCCAGCTCCATGAGATCCCCCTGCTACTCCAGAATTGCTATGAATACCACAGTCATCGTTTGTTATTAGTTCGGCTGATTTAACACGGGTTTAGGGTTTCAGAGTTTTGTTAGGACAAACTTCTCAAACATAAAATTTTATGCTGCTTTCGAGGGTAAATATAAACTAAGTTTCTAACTGTGGCCTGCCTCAACCCCTCAGCCATAAATGTTGAGTTTCTATCCAAGGATTAAAAGCGATTTGATGTGCTATTAAAGTAGCACAGACACGCAAAGCTCGGCCGCTCTTGCTGCCGCAGGTCGCGACGGTGGGCTGGAGCCCAGGCCACGTACTGGCACGCGTGGGAAGGTCCCTCGAGGGGCACAGCAAAGTGCTGAACAGCCAACTTTTCTGTTCATTAAACACACACCAGGTGCAACAGGTAGTAAGCAGAGAGTTGACATTGCGCCCGCCGGTGCTTTGCTGCGTTGGCTTGGCCACGAGCACGTGCTGCATGTCGACGTCTGCACGAGCCCCTCGACACGTCCAGCTCCCTGGGCTTCAGAGGCAGCACCATCCCGAGTCGCACGCAGTTGCTGCATTTCTCGTAACCTACAACCCGTTGCGAGCATGCACTGCAGTTTTTAAAACATGCACAGAAGTGTTTTGATGGTTAGGAGGAGCAAAAATGGATAATCTGACTGTGTTTCCCTGAAATCAGGGAACTCAGACCCTTTGACTCGCTCAAGTTGCTGGTAGCAAGTAAGCGTATGACCGTAAGCATTCCCCAGGAGCCCTACACAAACAGGGGCGGCATCGGGCACCCATGGAAACACAGGGCTACCTCCCAAAGAACCCAAGTCACAACAACTCATCAATACGCATTTTAAAAAAATACCCAATTACCCATTGCAAACAGCTTGAGGAACGTAAGAAAGTCAGACAAAAAACCTGCGGGCTGGCCAACACTATGAATGCACACAGAAAATAATACCTCTGAGGTTAACAGACAACCAGAAGTGAGATGCAGAGCGTACCTACATTGACTTTGGTGGGTCTGAAGGAGACCCCAACCTGCAGCAGGATGCACGGCAGGACAGGGATGAAAGCTAAAGCTGTTTCGGCAGAGATGGCCCGGCAAACAGCGAGCGGCTCCCGACAGCTGGTACGTGACTCAACTCTGCTCAACTATTTAATTATAGCATCTTCGGAATGAATTCTAGACCATGTAATCAACTTCCTTGAGCTTTTAAGGAAGGCTTTAACGAGCGCCCATGCTCCCCTGCTGCTGTGGGGCCATGCGGTCCAGCCATGGCAGTGCGGGAGCAGAAGAGCAGCCCGTGGTCTGTGTTGTGGGACCACGCACCCCGTTAGCCCCTGCCCTTCCCGGAGAGGGAACCGGTCGTTGGTTTCTCCTTCGTGTTGGCTGAAGAGAATTCATAGCCAGGTAACACAGGCACAGAAAAGAAAATTAAATTAAAACTCAAACTTACCCTTTTTCTTGTTTTTAACTGAACTTGGACCTACAAAGAAAAAAAAAAAAGAAAACTAGTGAAATTCAGTGATCATTTCATCTTAGAAAATCCCCACTGCCACCAAGACCCACCGACCCAGAGGGTGCCTCTCCAGAGCTGGAACAAAATTGGCAACAAAACTGGTAAGCCGGTAGAATTTTCCGTTTGCTACAAACAACTGCTGTGAAGGTATAACGATTTTACCGGGACCCGGATCTGCTTTACCCTCTCTCAAATTAGCAACCTGAGGCTGGTGTAAGACAAGTGAGTGAGTTTTGGTGGGCTCTCCAGGAGGGCATCTCTCCCTCTTTGCTGCAAAGACGAGTTAAACCACCCGTTCGTGGCTACCGGCAAAGCTCAGGTGATGGACGCTCCTCAACCTTGACCCAAGGCTTTACTCTCAGATACCAGCTTAGTTCCAGCTCCGCCAAACCCTGCTCACAGGTCTGCCGTACGCCTGAAGTCGCTGATGGAAGCACGGCACATCAAACCTTCAGACAGCGGAAATCCTGAGACCCAACAGAAATTATTTAAAAAATACGATCCCTACACAGCAGATTATTTTTCAAGTGGATGACGGATGCATTTGCGGTCTATGCAGCTATACGTGGATTTTCTCTGTTAGCTTGAAATCGCCAAGCTTAACGTTCAAAGCTGACACATTTTACTTCCCGACAAGGACAGGTTAGAAGTTAGCATGACTCAGCGCTCAGCTGAGAGCAGTAACTTGCAAGCCAAGTTGTTTAAAAATAATAATAAAATTCTAAAAAAAACCCCAAAAGTGAAGAATTGGTATGAACCGCCTTATTCAAACAATAGGAATACAAGTCTCCCTAGCAAGAAGTGAAAACATTTATAGTGAAGCTGAGAAACGACATGACTTTTTGAGTAGAAGCTGAAGTGTGAAACATGTTCCATTGCTTCCTCAAAAATGAATCGGGGATGGGAATGAGCTGCAAAAATCCTCAAATATTCCCTCGCTGTTCATTGGCGAAATCCCTCTAAAATCTGGGTTTAAACACACATCGAAGGTTGAAATCACCTTTAACTGAGATACGCTTACAACGAATGGAAGGTAACGAGGCTGCTTTGAGTCGGCACTGGTAGAGAAAGACAAATTACCAGTTAGGACAGCAGTGCCGCGTTCCCGTGGCTAGATGGATTCTCTAGAGATTCTCTAGAGAGAAGGACCAGGGAAATAAGCCGTAACCTTACCGATGCCTTTTCAACAGCAATATTAATTTGCCTACATTATGCTGTTGGGTCATGGGAAAATTATGGTACTATCTAATTTATGATTTCTGCTCATTTACTGGGTTTTTTACTAACCCGTATATTGACAGTATTAAAACATGCAGATAGGGCACGACATCTGTTTCTAACAATGCCAGTCCCAGTATCTTGCTAGGGAGCAACACGGAAGCCAACCAGCAGGTCCTCCACCAGCAGATGAACTGCAAAACCTTTTATGTTGGGCAAACACCGACAGGCTCCTCTTTCTGCATTTTCTGAGCTCCCGTGATGCAGAAGGAGCCGCGATCACGCCGGCGATCTCCACCGGCCCTCATCTTAGGCACCAGCTAGCTAATAACATCTTCAGTGAAGAGAAAAAAAAAATGTCTGGGGGACGTCATTTAAAAAAACCAAACCAAACCCAAAACCCAACACAGCAAGCAAAACGCGAGTGCTGCGTATGTGTCTCTTCAGCCCTCGGAGTCACGAGAGTTTATTTCATGTTATATATATCACACCATTAGCGCTATAACCAGAGTGAAAGTACAAATAGCTGCGGCGAGCCAAACACATTTGAAATGGATGGAACCAATTAGCTTCAAAGATGAATGGGAGGAATGAGAACCACATGCGATGTCAATGTTCACAGTCTATATTACAACACACGCATCTGTTCCAGGCACGGCAGAGAGAGATGTTACGGCTGTGCAAGTGAATCTTTTGACAAACACAAAAATACTTCTGACATGAAAAAAACACAATATTATTAGCCTTGGGAGCTTCTGAGTCTCTGGGGTTTGCATCTGTTCATCTCCCAATAGGAGGGGGTGGATGATTTGATTATAGCAGGGAGCCATAAGGTTCATCCGACACACCAGAAGACAGAATTTTCCTCATTTTTGCTCAAAACGGTAAACTCATCGGACCTTTCCCAATCTAGTCGAAAACGGTAACGAAGTCTCTTACCAAGGCTGGGAAGCAGAGCTCCACCAAAATACCAGCTCTGTATTTCCTTCAGTACAAAAGGTGCTGAGGCACAAGGCTTGAAAACTTTGCTTGATACACGTTGTCCCAACACGTACGTGCAGAGGAGGAAAAAAAAAAAAAAAAATCCTTTCTGACATGCTTTTCTAAGGCCACACCCCAATATTTAAGCAATAAAACCTGTTAAATGCTGCAGCGGTTGAATACGTATGACCCGCTGGTTATCTGTTAACCGATGGAGCAGGTTAAGTACCTACAAGTTAAGCAAGCCTAAGTCTTTCCTAGAGTCTTCTCCTACACCGTTAATCCCACCTCGCCACCCCCCTCCTCCGGCGGAGAGGCTCCCAGTCTCAAAACCTTTCACACTACCCACGTCTCTTTAGTGTAGTTTCACGGAGGCCATCAGATGACTCAATTCCAAGAAAGGTCTATGAGAAGATACCTTTTTTCCCTGCTCCAAGATGCAGAGTACACTATGTTCCTGATGGTATCAAAAGCCTTATAAAAAACCAAGTTACAGGATACCTACTGCTGCCACTCGAGTCCGCAAGGCCCGCCATCTTCCTGTAGAAGGAAATTGGTTTGACTTGAAGAGTTCTCCACCGATCAAAGCTGTCTACTACTGCTCTTGTCTCTGCTTTCAGGGGCTTCACTGCAGTGCATTTGAGGATTTATTCCAGTCCCGGTGGGATCTGGGAGCAGCCCGACCGGTCAGCTGTTTCCCAGCACCTCTTTTCCCTTCTTTATAAAAATAACCTCGAGTTTGCTTTTCTGCGCTTTTCTGACATCACCACAGTTCCTCACGAATTCCTTAAAGCACCTGTTATGAACTTGCTAGGGATCAAGCTCGTGGCCTGGACTGCTGGTATTAGACGCAACAGCTACCCAAGCATAGCTATTTTTCTCCATATGTGCTCACGCGCGACTTTTGTACTTCTCCCGACCGATCCCACCTATCTCCCACCTCCTTTCCACTCGTTTGCTCGTGTTTGAGGTCAAAGCAGACCCCAGACCAAGGGAAGGCCATCCCCTTCACATTTCCTGTCTTTCATCTGAAACTACATTTACACTTATGCTCTAATCCGTCCTCGAGGGAGCCGTCGGCTCTATCCAACCCTTCATTTTAGCTTTGCTTTGCAGAGGAAGGAAAGTTGATGAGAACTGTTAATACAGAAGACGACCGGGATATTGGAGAGGAGAGGCTGGGTGGCTTTGAAGGATAATAAGCATGGAATGAGATTCAGTCATACAAAATGCATAGTCCTATAAATTATATATACAGGGGGAATAATAAACTGTTCTGCTGGATGGTGGAGCTCCTCTGATAGAGCTGTGGAGGACGACGTCTGCATGTGCTGAGTTGCTGTCACACAGCCAGGAAAGGCAGAAATGCAATCCTAAAACAGATCAGTGGAAACATCTCTGGCAGACATGGGGCAATACTGATGGAAAACCTGGGAGTAATGCTGTCAATCCGATCATCTACCTGCAGAAAGATGAGTTTAGATGAGAACAATTTCACAGAAGGGCTCCTGGGGAGGTCAAGAAGTGGTCAAGCAGAGCTCGCCTAGCTGGCCATCAATGCTGGGAAGAGGATGAGAGCACCACTGGGAAAAGGATGAGAACACCATGGGAAAGGCCACGGTGATGGGCACGGAGGGAGAAGACCTGCTAGGGCTTAAAGGACAGCGCTGGCACGTCCTCACGTGTGCGAATTGCTCCCCAAGAGCATTAAGCTGGGAATGAGAACGCTGCTTCTAACCCCCAGAAGGAGGAGCACAGGTTTGGAGGGGGTCTTCTGTCTCAGAGAGAGCCCTCCGGTGCCACGGGTCACTGCTTAAAAGTCCCTCAAAAGTTCATCAGTCCCTTTGGAAAGTGGTGAGGTTGTTTTCTGTCTACCTACTAAAGCCATAGCTGCTAAGCCATGAAGCAGGCTGCTAGCCTGACTTGAAACATTTGAGCTAGCTACCCGATCTGCTTCTGAAATTTATAATCTCTTTCATTGGATTTCCTGTAGGAAAAGCCCACCGACTCCTGCTGTAATAACTCAGGCCAGCGCTATCGTCTGCCAGCCCAGTTCTTCATCGCAGGACGGGATTTCCCCAGCAAAGGTGTTAGAGCAGCAACGCTGCACGCCGGGCTTTTGAAGCCCCTAGCTTTGAACAGCGCTCGAGAGCTAGACTCCTCCAAAAGCTTATTTTCCACATCTGTTGGGAAAAGAAAAGGGAATGATAACAGAAAAGGAGGGAATATAAAACCAGCAAGAGCGGTAAACTTCGAGGGAAAGGTACAAGCAGGAAAATACAGCTCTGTACGATAACAAAACAGCCACCGGGGAAGCCTTCTGCCTGCAGAGCCATCCAGCCGGGCATCTCCGAGGGGAAGGCTCCAAGCAATGCCAAGTCCCTCCTTCTAGCAGAAGCACTACGGCCACGGGTTTTAGCACCGAGCCACGTCAGATGCAAACGCCTCACTTAAGCTACAGAGAATATTTGCAAGAGATGAGTTTTTGTTGTGTCAAACCGCAGCTGTGGCCCAGCAAGCAGCAGAAGACCTCTAACTGTGCTTCAGGGAGCAGGTTCTAGCCCCCCACCAGCTCCTGCAGCCCTAGCATCTGCTGGATCATTTCCAAGGGCTTCAGAAAAAAAAACCAGATGGTGATGCAACTCGAGGATATTACATATGACATGTTTTCTCTTACAGAGATTTATAGAGTTTACTTTTTCCCCCACCGATTTTTCTTTCTGCATGCTACACACTGCTATGATTTACTATATATACAAAAATATCAAAAACTTCTTTAGGACATATGCTGATATAAAGAGTATATTAAAAAACCCCTGCGTTCACTTATTAGTTATGTGTGTGGATTAACAAGAAATAGTTTAAATTCCTGCGAAACAGTTCAAACTGGTTTTATTGATGGGAACAGATCTTTGTAATTACGCTTATTCTATATAAAACCTATAAAAGGTTGACCATTATAGAAATCAGTCAAACAAAGGATGAGTAGGACCTAGGAAGGCTGCTGAACTTTCTCAATTTCTCAGTTGCCGAGAGCAGAAGAAAGTCAACAAGTGCCACTACCACATTCTAGCAGCATCCGTATTCAATCCAGAACAAAGACGTCTACCGATGTCTTCAAGGTGTTCAACCATTTTTGGAAAGGGACACTGCACCAGCCACCGGGTCCTCTCTAGGCTGTGCCAACCCATTTTCAGCATTCACTGCTTGCTCCTAGGGTTATTAAGGCATCCCTTTTCTATCTTCCTAGCACTAAATTACTACGGTATAACATCGATCTTCTTACCCAAGCACGGCTCTCTTTTGGGGAATACGTAAGACCAGATAATACAACTGGGCCATCTCCATATTACCATCACCACTCTGCCTCCCAAAGGTGAAATGAAGGTACTGAGAAGTTATCCTCATCCCAGGTTACAAGCAGAATCAGAGACAAAATCTTGACAATTAATGAGATGTTAGTGTCCTCCAGAAACACCACATCACTTCGCACTCATTCATAAAATAAGCATAAGGTGACCTGAAATCATTAAGTCTACAGCTACTTTCAAGACGAACATCTAATGTTGAAGATGAAAACAGAAGCGGGGAGCTCTATGTGACTTATCTAATAAGCACATTTTCAAAACTGTATCATCTTTGTGCACTAAAAAAAAATAAGACTGCACCTTTTTCTTTGAAGTATGAGCTTCTGGGTGCAGTTGGAAGAAGAATATTAGATTTAATGCTCACTGTTCCCAAAAGCTATGGAAATTGGTGTTAAGTATTTTTGCAAATCCTGCTAACCATCTGGTTTAACAAAGAGACCACTTGCTAAATCTCAGACAAAGCTCTGAATACTGCCCAAATCCACCAGTAACTTCTGGTGTTAGATAGCCAACAGAATTTGAAATGGGTTCCTGGACATTAGTCAGGATACCATTATTAATGGAGTTATTGAAACACGTAGGGTGCTGGCCAAAATGAAGTTATTCTCCATTTGCATGCAGGGATTTTTTTCTTCAAGGATCCTGGATTCTCAATAAACAGAATGCACGAAGGGAAGAGAAGAAACAGAAGCCGAGCACGACAACCAGGCTCTGTGGCACAGCAGATGAGTGTGCCAGGACTCAAGCCCTGCCACCCCTCAGGTTACCATTCCACCCAACAACGCAGGTTGTCTCAATCTCTTCATAGAAAGCTTTGACCACCAAGTGCCCTCCAGCTGTGAAAACTTCCACCTCTTCTGGATGGAAGTTCTCTGCCACTGGGACTTCCTAAAAAAGATGGGCAAAGCAGCTATTAAAATGTTACCTTTCCTGACCCATGCCTGGGAATTAACCAGTCCTGTCAACTTTCACAGCCGTTAAGACCAGAAGGAACCATTACGATGATCAAGCATCAAAGAAGTCCTACCCATGAAGCCTTCCATCAATCCCCCTGTCTCTATTTGACCAATACTAAGAGGGGGGGAAGAAAAGCTCAAGTGTTACTTGAGATTTCAAGTGATGAAGAATCTACTGCCTTCTTCGATACACGATGTCTCAATGAATAATAAAACCCCTCCACTTTAGTCAGACCTCTGAAATTCAGTTGTTCCATTTACAGAACCGGTGTAATGATATTTACTTCGTTCACATGGGTATGAGATACGCAAGGCTTTTCAAATATTTTTAAGTGCGGCGTTATTAATGCCAGACTATGGTGGAGTTGGGGAAAGAAGGATGTCAGCTCCCAAACACATGCTTAATCTAGAACATGTGGTTTGGGGGGAGGTTTGGAACCAATATGTTTTCAACATTTTCAGGAAATTTGGTCTATCCAGATGAAAGCTTCTTGGACCCTACTGAAATATCAGTCACTGATACAAATACTGAAACAAGATTAATTTTTTCCCTTCCCTGAAAAAGAAAGTGCTTCTTCACCAATTCCAGAGAAAAAGGCAACAGATCTTGAAGAGCAGCTTTGGTATTATTACTCCAGAATATTTAGAAAATATGATAAATTATAGATGTAGGAAAATACCCCAGAAGTAAAAATGCATCGTGCACTACTCAAAACTTCTGGCGTGCCTTGCCAGAGTGTTTTTTGGGGGGAGTGGGATGAGGAAGGGAGGTTTTCTGCCAAGTGTGGAGGAAAGATGCTGCCTGCAATTACAGGCAGAATGGCTGAATCCAAGTTAGGGATGCGATGTCCCTGGTACAAGGCTAGTACTAATTTCAAGAAATCAGAAAACAGTGAATATATTACGTAACAGAATGGGGAGCTCATTGTACAAAGTGGGGGAAGGATGAAACAGTGCCGCTTGATGTATTAGCATGTAAGGCAGAGCCCAAGGCCGTGCGGTTTCTCCTCAACCACTGTGGTTGCTTCTCTCCGGCATCTCCCTTCCATAGCCATACCACGAGTCATGCCTGGAGGACATCCCAGCCTCCTGCTCTACCTTCACCGCACCTTAACTCTGTGCACAGGAGAAACACAAACCCTAAATTTCAGCAATCTTTGCTTAGTGGCAGCCCTGTCGTACTCTGGAGTTACAGGCTGCCAAGATCCCAAGGCTGGCTTGGAGCCAATTTATAGCTGACACTTCTGATACCCCAGCCCTGGGCCGAATTAAACTGCCTATCGCTCAAAGTCTTCTCCAGCCTGAGAGATCAAGAAGAGTTTGCAGCTCATTTTGTACTCTTTTGAGGCACTCCCTTGGCTACATCCACTTTTTGAGGCTATTCTTCTTCTTCTTTAAGGAATGTGTCTCCCCATGTCTCCAAGGGACGTATCCCACGCTGAGGCCTCCCCCGACACTTCTGGGACACGATGCTGCTTGGCCAGAGGGTTCGAGAAGAGCTTGTGCATCAACACCAAAGGCTGAGAATCATTTCTCTTGTGGTGAGTGAGGTATGAGAGCGGCTTTCTGCTGCCTCACTGCTCCTCTCCTCTGAGCAATCCGTCAAAGGACAAGCCTACATCCATGTGTCATCCAGATGATCAGATGCTGCTCCAGGAGCTCCATGGATCAGTAGCCTGCTCCCTCCCTACTCCTCCGATTGCACACACCAGACCCCAGTTCAAGCCTATCGGTCCAAAAACAAACAGAGAGAAGTCACAGCTCATCCCTGCCCCATCTCTCGCGTCCCTGGAGTGACACTAGATGCCGGAGAGCCACAATCTCTCTTCCTCAGACAGCTTCAGACTATGTAAGATCTCATTATGTAACAGGTTTTTTTTGTTGTTGCCAAAGTTTTTTTTCTCCTGCCAATACTCAGAGAGATTTTTGCCTGGTTTGACAATTAAAAAACAGGACTCTTCACATCAGGGAATAATTTGGTCAAGTTCATAAGGAATGGGAGGACATTTAAATGCAAAAATACAGATACTGGCCAACAGCAATTGCTTTATACTGATCTTTAATCATATTAAAGGGAAAAAAGGTCTGTAGTTACTGCAGTTCAAGATGATCAGAACTGAAGTGCGAGCCAAAGACCTAAGAGACCATCAGTCAACAACCTGTTTCCCTGGTCCAGGTAAAGGTACCTTGTTGAGCAACCACCCCCTGCCCCAGCTGGACAGGGGGAAGCAGTAGGATGAACGTAATTGCTCTCATGCATTTACCAGGTTTTTCCACCTTAAAAAGGATGGTGTGACTCACAGGTCACCAGCTGCTGTTTGAAGGGACCTGTGCTGGAGCACGTAGAGACCCACCAGCCCTGCATACCTCCTAAGGGCTTTTTGGCACGAGGAACAACATAGGTGCGGGGTCATGAAAGAACCCGGCTGGAACAGCAACCATCCTTTAGAAGCCTGTCACCTCTGCTGTTGTCACCTCTGTCGTGGTGTTGGCCCCGCTTTGGGGGAGAGGGTTGGAGCCAGTCACCTCCTGGGGTACCCCCACCCTACGTTACTCCACGACCTCAGCTCTGCTTGTCCAACAGCCAGAGCTCTGCTGAAAATCACTGCTCACTGCTTTCTTGAGTACGGCAGAGGTATCCTTACTGCAACAGGAATTTCCATCACTCTATATGACTACGAACGACCAGCTGATTTATTTCCTCAATCCCATCCAGATCCACTTTGGGATCGGTGGCAAGGTACCAGGACAGCCTACTGATACCATGAAAGGTTTTAAAAAAAAAAAAAAAAATCCAGTCTCCACTGAGTAGGTGCAAGCACACCACGGTGCAAATGTGTTCACGAACAAAGACAAAACCCTGCTCCCAATTAATGACAGAGCCACTGTTGCTGGCAAAATAATACTGCACTGCCTTCTCAAAAAGACAAAAACCCAATCAAACATAAATCTCCACCCTTCTTAACTCCGCTCCCACATAAGCAGTCCCAGCCAAGTTCCTGGGGTTCACACCAGAACCTGTGGCCATCATATTTCATTTTCCACACTCTCACTGGCGATGGAAGAAGAATATGATGTGCCTTTTTTTTTCCTTCAGGCATTTAGGTTGGATTCCAAATGCTGGATCTTTACAGCAGAGCTGACAAACAACATTACTACTTCTAATTCAAGTATCTCAAGGCTTTTGCCGGCTTGCTGGCTCATCACAGGGCTTATTTTCTATACAGCACTGCACCCTATTGCTTACTTTATCAATACCACATATTTGAATTCAACAATTTAAAGTGTAGTATTACAGCTGTGTTTTTATTTTGTTTGTTTTATTCGGTTGTTGCTTAACACAAAACACTCTGACATTTTAAGTCATATCCCACTAAGATAAACAACTAACATATGTCATGAATTCCAGTAGAAATGATTCCCAAGTGGTGCTGCAGCAAGGTTTTAACCAAGTGTACAAAAGGCTCTCTTAAATTGTTTGCTGGATGTTGCAAATGCACTCTTCCTTACCACAGCTATCCATAAGGAATCGAGGGCAGGTGGGAGGAAACCTCTTCGCCTATCTCACCCCTGCAGAACTTTACATGTTTTTCTTCCTCCCGTACGTAATTCTGCCTAATTGGATGGAAAACCTCTCTAGCGTTGAACAGCTGTCTGCAAACTGACGGTTTAATTACACGGAACAGCGTGGGATCTACATCCAAAGATATATCTGTGTGCACATACATGCACTTGTATTTGTATGAATCCGAAGAGGGGGCTGAAGGAAACCCAAGAGAGACCCCACCGCTCCTTGGGAAGCCAAAATCAGGTCCCTGCGGCAGTCAGGACACAGCGAAGCCTTGCCTGGCTCAGCCAACTCTTGAGTTTATCCATTCACAGCATTTCAAACAGATTAACGGACTTCACCAAATCCTGCTCGTATTAACGAGGTCAGTTACGCGTCCAACAACGCTGCTATATGTCACGGCCAACAGAGCCCTAAGGAAAACATGCAACCGCCATGCCTCATTCACAACTTTCCCCAGAGAGCTTCCCGGTGGCGGTGGCGTTCAGCTTTGTGCAACGGTGCTTTTCTTACGGCTAATGTGTCTGGCTTACTATAACCCGCAGATTTTTCATGAGTGCCCAGAGAGGCCACAACTGTGGACAGCTTCACAATTCCCACCACCAGCGCAGTAGCTCTGGGTTTGCCTATTCAGTCCTGCCCCGGCCCCCCCAGACAGAAAAATAAGCTTATTCAGCCCAAGATCTGCGGGAGGCAGATACCCCGTGGTCGCTGCAGCAGGACGCTGAGCCTGGCCTGCCATACCTGGCCATTCGGGAAGGTGTACGTGATCCCGCTCAGCTCCTCGGCTTTTGTGCTAGAGCCGATCTGCGAGCAGACAGGCTTGGAGCATGTGCTAAGCAAACTTGTGTCTGCCTGCAAAATACTCGGTGGATGTGGCTGGAGAGCCGGTTTATTCACAGAAATCAAAGCTCAGCTGCAAATACTTCAGTGCGACAGACAATAGAGCCTCTCATACTGTGGGAACAAAATCACCAGCTACTGGTCGAGTTCAGCATTTACAACGTTTGGTGCACGGCATCCATAGTGCAGATGCACACATAGCTCAGATGCAATTGCATTCCTGCCCGGCTGGAACATCTGTTCTCCTCTCACTAGTCCTGGCCATGTTTTGTAACACAAGAAACTATCTGCGATTCCTGAACGTCAGTATTTGACCCGAGGTGTTATGAAAAGCCCTGGTTTTCAGAAGTGGAATTCACACGGCATCACCAGTCACTTCTAATAACATCGGTCTCTGCTTAACATGCACTTGTAAAAAAAGCTTGAACGTTTAGTTCAAGTTTCAGCAAAGCCTGCTGAAGGACACACCACACCGTAGGCTCAGCACTAAGAACCCGTCAGCACGACTCTGAAACCCACCCAAAAGTGGAAGCACCGCAAGTATCTGAAAACGCAACCGAGGTGAGATTCTGACCAGAGAATTCCTTCTCAAGCCTTCCGAATATCCTCTGCATCTCCAAACCTTTCAGCGGTCATCCCACCGCCTTATCCGAACCAGACGGGAGGTGCCAGGGAAGGACAAACCACCAATGCAGCTCTACGGATGGAACAAATCAACAGCACCTCATCGCGGCTTCGTAAGTATTAAGAATAACGAAGCAGGGTTTCTTTTGGGACAATCCAGATCACGACTGGCAGGGCTGCTGAAGAAGACAGGAGGCATACAGAGGTTGCGTATGGATCATGTCAACCATTACACCGTGAACCCTGTGACCTGGAACAATTCCTCATCACGGCCACCACACAGTTAGGCTTGTACCTCTCCCAGCAAGTTAACTGCTGTTAATATTTAACATCCAATTGGGACAGCAACGTACCAGAGTTCAGTGGAGAATTCTGGACTCCATCAGGTTTCAGACCCTGGTGTCTTCTTGCTGGCTGATGCAGCACATCCTCATGAAAATATCAGCCCGAGGCATACTGCAGGCATGAACGTCACCACTCAGCGTTTCAGCAGCACGCACTTTCTAGGTACACAAAGTGACTCCAAAGCCTTTAAGCTGAAATAGCATTTTGGCTCCAGCCTAGACGTTAACACCTCTGCCTTCCCAACGCGCTCGGGCTACATGGAGCTCCTGTCAAATTATGCCTTGCTTGGGTATCTACCATATCATGCTGCTGGATGACAAACAACTGCCTATGGATTTCCAACACAGGCTTCAGCAAAGGTTGTTGATGGACACTGCAGTGAATTTGACCTCGAAGTAATTTCAGTATTAAAAAACTGAATTCAGAGTAGCTTGAACCACGGATACGCTGAAAATGTTTCGGCTGTCTAAAAATGTATTCTCTTAAAAGTTATACCTAGAGCAAGAAGATGCCCTTTCATATCATCCTCACCTTTGCTTTCACTTGTTTCCAGAACTGACGTGGTCTTAATCTGCCATTAATCTGCTGTAACAGAGCTGAAACCAGGACCTAAATGTTATTCTGGGTTCTTACACAGTCGTTAAGCTTCTCTGGATCTGTCCCAGTGGAAACGTTGGTTAGAAATGAGCAGAGACACAAGACCATGGTCTGAAACAGTTAGTTTCCTACGTTTTAACTTAGTTACCTAAATTTTTATCAATGTATCTTCAAGGCAGAAAAGCGCCTGGGGTATAAGACCTTGTGCAAAGAGCCTGCCCTGTTGTAACAACCACAGGTATAGCATGGAGGTGAGGATCTGTAAATGAGCTGTAGTCTTAATTTTACCGCAGTAATAACAAGTACTGACAGCAACGCCACAGGAAAGGATGGAGATTGTCCGTGAAGACTCAAACACCAGCTTAATTCCTCCCTTCTCCCATTTTGGGCAAAATCACAGAGAAATTCTGGGGGAAATCAGTAAGCGTGAGTACTTTGTGGTGAGCCTTTCTTTTGGGACCGTCCCCTGCGCTCCAGTATCCAGGAAATGTTCTGTATTTACTGAGTGCTTATCACCATGGTTTCGGAGCACAATAAGGCTCTATCGCCCTTCATACATCTGCGTTTCTGGGAATGCCTGGGCTTTGGGGAATTGCACGGGGCCGACACAAAGGCACCGATTGTTCTGGAGGCAGAGGGACGAACCTGCCCTTTCCAAAGAGGAGGAAGCCAGCAGGAAAAGTCGCTATTGTGATCTGGATATCAAAAAAAAAAAAAAAAAAAAAAAAAAACCCNAAAAGCCCTATCGCATCGTCAGCGCCGCCCGGTCGGGAGCGGGGGACGGGGACGGCTGAGAGGCGGCACCTGCGGGACCCAGGGCTGCCCGGGTGGACGGAGGGAGCCAGGCACCCCCAGCCGCGCTCTGGCATCAGCTCCCTGCTAAACCATCCTAAACCCACGCATGAGCACTAACAAGGTGAAACACCGAACCCACGTAGCTGGCACATCACGTCCAAAGCTCCAGGTAGAAGCAGGGGTCGAGACGAGCTTCTGCTCTGCCAGAATTTGATTTTCAGTTCAACAAAAGCCATTCGCAGCGCTGAAACCCGTGAGTTCTCATCAAGGACTTTCCTCGGCAGTCAGGACTGCCAAAGTAGTAGGAACCAAATTGTTGTCAGCTTAAGGCCAGCCATCTGCTCAGCCTCTTCCCAGCTGCCATGCTCCAAATCAAAGAATGGGTAACAACCACTTATGTTTCTCACCAAGCTCAATATGAAAAAATCTAGGAAGGAAAAAAAAAAAAACCCCAAACCCCAAACCAAAAAGCAAAAACCAAACAAACCAGGAAAGCAGCACGGCAGGGATCTAACTGGGAACAGAGATGAAAGTAGGAGAAAAAGAAACTAGCTTTTTTTTTTTTTTTTAAAACAGTGTTTTTTAAAGAGTCCTATTGACATCTGCTTTGTAAATGCTCTGTCATTATTTATAACCTCAAGAGCACAGAATTGTCTCTGTAGTTACAACCATGCTACTCCCATATTTTGGCTTTGTTAGCAAAGAGCCAGCAGCGTTTTTACTGGTGCTCTGGGAATAGAGATCTAACATTTCATACACAGTTTATTTAAAAGTGGACTAATTTAACATTCTTGATGGTTCCTTTTAGCACAACTGTTGCTAATTACCAGCTCCGGCATGATTTGTTAATCTGGGAGCAACAGCGGTTCCACAGCAGCATAAATATACCAAGGCAAAAAGGAAGGAGGGGAAAAAGAGAAAAATAAGAGACATTGGAGAAGGTCAAGTTTGAGTGAACTAAAGCAAATTAAGTGGCAGGTGGAGTCGGTAACACGGAGTAGAAAGAACACCGTAAAATGGAGCTGTAAAGGGGGGTAACCTTGGTCCTTGAGAAGTAGAATAAAAATAGTGGCAATTTTTAAAGCTGTGCAAGTGTTGGTTTTGGTAGCACGGAGAGGAAGGTGGCTCGAAAGATGATCTGTGCTCCTCAGGACGGGGACAGGCAGCAGCCTCCCAGCACCCCCGTCCCCCCGAGCAAGGCTGGACAGACGGCGAGCGGAGAGGGAAGCCAGGCAGGCACCTCGTCCCAGGACACGGCCTCAGCTTGTTTAATTGGTTCCAGGGCGCTGTGCGTGGAGGGACACAAAGAAAAATCAAGCAAACACGATCGTAAAACAAGCCAAGCGGGTAGGAGGAGTGAAGCCGGAGTCCTCAAAGGAGCCCTTGAAATACTGGAGTCACATTTGGAAGCGACAGGATCCCACCGATAGCTTTGCACTACTGCACACAATTTTTCTGGGGGTTTTTCAGCAAGCAACAAAGAGGAACCGAAGCCGCTTCGCTGCTCCTGGCTTCCCACATCCCATCCCGGTGGCTCTGTGCTCCGGGCACAGCCCCGGCTGTCACCTCCTCCCGCCCCATGGGACCTGCTCTGACCTGTCTCAAAACCACCTTTTTCACAGCAAAAGACTTGAAAGCAAATTTTCCTAAAAGAAAAAACTTTTTAGGAGAGGAACCGTGTTATCTTTGACATTTATAAACCATCGAAGCCGTCCCGTTGTTGGTACCAAGATGAGCAGGACTCAGACAGGCGTGGAAGGGGACCGAGCAGCCTCCCTCCAACCATGGCTTCCACGCTTGGATCACTTTGGTCTCTCACTGCATGTGTGAAAGGACTTGAAAGTTCATAAAATTAATTCCAGACAAATATTAGCGAGGCCTCAAGTGGAAAGCACATCTCCTTCCTTCTGGGAATTTATAGTTCATCCACTTTTATCTTCTGGAGGCTCTTTGGAGATCAAAGATTTGATCAATTTGCCCTTTGCAAAACTCATGAAGAAAACGGTGTTATCAGTACCATGACATGATTTTTTTTTTTTTTTTAATGATTCATTGCCCTTCTCTAAAAAGCAAGATACCTTCATGCAGGTCTAAAACAACCAGCGCAAGTTACACGAGAAAGCTGTTCTGTTTGTTTATTGATTTTACGGTTGTTACAAGGTCAGCCCCTACCCTGACAGCTTACACTTGTTGAATACTGCTCTACCTAATAAAACCGAGACGGCCAAACACTAAGTAACTGCTTCCCAACATAACCACCTTGCTCGCGTCCCCAGGAGCATGGCCTGGCGCTCTGGCCGTCTTCCCCATCCCCATCACCCTATGGGGTCAACCCCCCCAATTTACAAAAAGACAGACACAATCGGTGGAAGTGCGCTGCGCTCCTGGAGCGACTCGGCTCCGATGCATTCAGGGAACACGAAGGAAATCCGGGAAAGCAGCACAAGCTACAACAGAACGACACGTTTTCACCCGGGCACAAGGATGATGAGAAAAGCCCTCGCCAGTCCACCGACCTTCAGCATCTATTTCTCACCGTGCAGCGATTTTCTGCACATCTGGCAATAGAAAGGCAGCGCTGCGGCAGCCTGATGGACTGGGCTAATTCCACCGCACATCTGCCTGCAGCACTCCATTTACACCGCTCGCACACAGTGGAAACTTGCTACTGACACAAGCGACTTGCGAAGACACTGGAATAGATTTCGAGGAGTTGGTGCAAAAGAACTTGGATCCTGCCGGAGCCATCTGAGCATCAGAGCGACACCGGCTCTAAAGATGATGGACCACATTTCGCTGGAATCACTCAGGGAGCCTGTACCAAATGCATCATACTTGTCAGCATTTCGGGGAGGAGGAATCCGGGGAGTTTCACGAAGCTCTTTCTTGGAGCAGAGCCACAGGGAAACGCTTTTCCACTGTGAAATTGCAAAGGCTTCAGGGGAGATGGGAAACTCATGGAGCCAGGGAGCTGGAGAGGAAAACTAACGAGAGCCGAGAGGTTTATAACGCAGTCAGGACTCGGGCTTAGCAGGCATCAAGCCACATGCAGACCACGACTCCGTTATTTCTTTCCCTACTTTCCCTGGCATCCAGTCCCCTTCTCCTCTCTGTACAAAACTGGACCTGTGCTCTTCTGCAGTCGGAAGGCGCGGGAGCTCTTCCAGGAGCTGGACACGGGAGGCAGTCCCCACGTCTCAGTGTAGTTGGGCAATCACGAAAAGACAGCGTTGGAAATAAAATTCCTCATCCCAAAATCAGGCAGGATTCAAGCTGGGGGAAGGGACTGAACGTGAAGTTAGTTTTAATTATTTTGGTATTTCTTACTTAAGTTCTCAACAAGTGTCGAGAGTGGTTTTGGTACAACAAAGATGTCGCAGGACTCACCCGAAGTTACGCACTACCTAAGGATTTTGGCGCTGTTCTTAGAAGAACGAAAAAGGTGACATTACGTGATCTCAAGCATGAAATATAATTTTGGCAGGGTTCATTTTCCATTTCAAAGCACCCTTCAGGGGCTCTAGAGGACACCTGCCACGTGAAGAGCCAGCCCAGCCGTTCGGCACGCGGAGCGCAGCTCCCGGAGAGCCCCTGGGAACCACCACCACGTCCGAGGGGTTGCACGCCATCAGCCGCTCAAGGGACGTGCTCCTCGTCGCCTGCCTCCCCGTCCCCTCCGTACAGCGCTCTCGGCCGCCGTGACCCCTCTGCGTGAGCGACTTCAAAACCCCAGTGCTGTATCTGGTGCGTCAGGGCGGGCTGCAAGGCTGTCCTTCCCCAGTCTTTCAGGCTTTTATCTAATTCTGGCCGTATCTCCCAGACCGTACCCACAACCAGTCGCTGCAATCCCCCACCTTGCAAAGCCATAACCAACCCACGCAGCCCGGCTCCTGCTCCCACCGCCGCATCCTCCGTGCCAGCTCAGCGCCTTCGCAGCCGTCATCAGGAACGGCCTCCATCTCCCAGAACTTCCCACGTTACAGATTAAAATGCTTTAAGAAAAACCCCTATCAGACAGTAGCAAGTTGTAATATTTAGTACTCGTGTAAGGCGCATGTACAGCTGATCACGGCATGGCCCACCCCATCACGCAGCGGGTGGTGGGACCGTCCACACAGCAGAGGTGCGTTGTCAGACGCCAAGTCCAAAACCAACCAGAAGGTCTCAAACGAAGAGACCAGATACAAGAGAAGGGCTCGGGCATCTGAGCGCAGCAGAGCAGGACACGTGGAGGACGATGCTCTCGCCAAGGGACGGTGAGGGCAAAGGGAAGCACGGACCACGAGGACAGACAGCCCTGCCACACCAGGGAGGTCGTGGGCCACCACCTGGCACCAGGGACATCGAGGAAGCCCGACGCCCCTGGGGTTTGTATCACACCTAGTCGTTTTATATTTATCGAATCACAGATATACAATTGTATTTTTTTGTAACTCTACGCTCTCTTAACACAAGCTCTGTACAACTCTGACTTCCCTGCACCCTGCCTTTGAACCCACCCGAGACCCTCCGCTGCACGGTGAAACCCCGTTAGAACCCAGTTACCGTTTTGTGATGCAGATGTTCCAGCTGTTCGTTAGACTACGAATGGCTACTTGATGATTTTAAGCAGACACAGGCGTACAGAACAACAAATCTAGGTATATAAGTACAAATTACAGCCTTCCGTGAGCACAGAGCCTCACTATTGGAGAAGAAGAGTCAAGGATGAAATTACTGAACAGCATTAATTTGCACAAAATCACTAGACCTACAGTTGCAGAAATCAGAACTACTGCAATTCCTCATCTGGAAGGCAATCAAAATCAGACAGAAACTATTAAAAGCCACAGATGCCAATTTTTTCTTTCCCCGCATACAGAATTCTGTACCATGATCATAACCATGACCTGAAACAAGACGTCAGTCTTCTGCTCGCCTGTGCGAAGACGAGAAGCGCAGCAGCGAGGAGTAAAGCGGGACTCACCGTCTGGCCCTTCGCTGCCTTTACTCCTTTTGTTTCGACGGACGCGTCTACCTTCTTCTCCAACGTGCAGCTTTTCTTCAGGGTGAAAGAAGTTCAGCAAGGCCAGCTGGAAGAAGAAGGACAAGTTTAAGCATCTTTGGCAAGGGTGGCTTAGCCGAGCGGAGAGATCGGAGCCTGAACGCCAAGTCCTCTCCATCAGGGACAGCTCTGCTGAGCCGAGGGGCAGATGCGAGATGGCTGCTCATGGATGCCCAGCTCATCCCAAGGGGAACCGCAAGGAGCTGTGTCCCCTTGGATGCAGTCTAGGACTTGGAAAAACTCAACCTGAAGGGTTTCGGCAGGGAGAAGCGTCCCCCCGGGGCACGGGGGGCTGCAGGGACAGGGATGCGGGCGTCAGGGGAGATCTATAGCTGGAAATAATCAAACGCCCCAAATGCCGATGCGATCATTTCTAATTATTCTCTGCAAAACTTGCTCAATCCTGGAGCTCTTTTATGAGTATTACTCACTGCCAGTAAGTTTTTCCTCTCTCAAGCTCTCCTCTGCAAGCCTCATTAGCTACTGAGATTCAAAGGCCTTCAGGGACCTTTAAATCCAATTCAGTATACCACATAAATTAACACTTTAAACCTAGAGCAAGTACGTCTTTACAACATGATTTTTGCCAAGAGGCAAAAAAATTTATGTAGCGACCTCTTATTCATGAAAAAATAGCTGCTGCCTTAAAAACTCTTTGACAGTTACTAAATCAACATCCCTACCCAGAAACTGGAATTTCAGTTTAGAAACTTCACCAGTCCTCCCAGCTACCCCCGGGCGCGGCAGCTCATCACCAGCAGCATTTCCCCCAGGTATTTCCACTTCCTAAAATAAGGGATTTTACGAAAGATGAATTAGGAGCCAAACACCTCGTTCTGCGTGTTACCGCGCCTGCCGACAACCAGGGCTGCTCTGACCAGGACGGGGTTTTCTTTGCGCTGAAGAAACCCGAGCACGGTTATTTAAGCCATAAATACGCACACAAGCCAAATACAGCCCAAGACAAGAAGGAAGAGGCTTCAAAAAAGCAGCACCAAAGGTTATCAAGCGCGTTATTGTTCTGAGAACAAAACCTGTGGCATCAAAAGCATCTTTGAAATAGCAGAGGAGAATAAACTCCTCCCGTGAATTGCTAGTTACAAAGAGTGGCTCGTTAAGCTACAGGCCATAAAAGTCCCTATCAAAAGTAATCATCACGAAAGGGCTCTTTGCTTTGGACCTGCCCCGGGGCTCTCGCCTCCCCTCTCCCAGCCATCGGGGTGCAGGGGGTGCACCCCCCCGCTCCGCGCACAAACGCCTGCTCCCGAGTTATTCTCTTCTTCCAGCCTCAGAGCATCCCATCCCCGCTTCCCAACCAGCGGCTGCTGGATTTTACATTTGCATCTTGCTCTACTCCAACAAGCCCCAATGCAGTCTCAGGAATAGGATTTGGGAAAGCAAAGGGTTTTCCCCCCCAAAAAACCCCAAAGGGTTTCCCAAATTCCCAAGCTGTTGTTATTTATTTCCGCCTGTGCGCAGGCAGGGCTGCGTTTACCGCAGTCCCTGATTTTTTTGTTGTTGCGAGGATGTTGTGTCCGAAAGGACCCCGAAACGCCTGGGACCAGCTCCTCGCAGCCTCACCACTTGTAAAAGTACCTAAAAAGCAATGACAAGCGAAAGCTGGCACTTATTGACCTCGGGAAGGACCAGTCCAGCGTCGGATGGAGAACTGAAGGCTCTCGTTTGCAACAAGTCGTAGTAAATGGAGGGAACGAGGGGCACAGCTCCCCTCCGCTCACCTTCCCTCGCCTCCCGCATCCCACCACGCTGACCCAGACACGGGGCACAGGACCAGGATGCTCCTGCGGGCACTGCCGGTACCTTCCCCGACACAACAGAGCAGGGCAAGGGATGAGCAAAAAGTGAAGGGTTTGGTTTTTTCTTTAAAACCTCTCATTTAAACCAAGTGGAAACATGGTAGAAGTAATTGAAGGAACAAATTGCATTATAATTCAGGTTAAAACTTCAATGAAATCATCAGCGCTGCTTCTGAATGCTGTTATTACTTGGCTCTCTTAGTTGAGCTTTACAAAACGTGACTAAATAAAAGCACTGAAAACAAGCGGTGGGGAACCAGCCCGTGAAGACGTGCAGCTTCCCACCCAAAACACCCTGCTGGCTTGGGCCAAGCGGCGCACGAGCTGCTCCCAGCGCGGAGGCGAAATCCAACATTCTTCATCTTGAGAAGATTTCGTAACGGCACAACCCTAATTGCGTCAAAACAAACAGGTTTCCTGTCCCTGCTATTGCAAATGTAATTTTAACACAAGGTCCACGATTTAGAAAAGCTGGGCCATAACGTTAAGCTCACCCCTGGCCACCTCCTCCTCCCCCCGGGCACTGACACAGCGATCAGTGCTAAATACTGATATTTTTCTCCTGCCAGGTATGAGCTGGACCCCCACATGCCACCCTCCCAGCCATGCTGTAAAGGAACAGAACTACTAACGGGCTTGGAATAACCCAGAGAAGAGTTTCACCTGGAAAATCACAAGGATTTGGAAAGGATGAAACACCCCGATTTCTCATTTTGATTGACGGGTTTTGTCGTTTTCAGGGAAACAATCAAAATTCCTTAAAGAGACTTTGAAAGCTTTTCAGAATCTGAACAAAACATTTAAGTTTAGTCTCTGAGGGGGAAATACGAGAGATTGACACAATACGTTTATTTTCCTGGACAGTGAATCAAAATAACCTTTCTATTCACAAAAATCGAGTAACAGGGCTCTAAGCACGCTTTGGTCAGCACTAATAGTAATGTCAAACCTTAGATTAAAAAAAAAAGGCAAATAAAACACAAACTCAAATTATGGCTACCAAAGCACACCACCCAGCTGGACCTTCCTCCTCCTCCTCTTCCCACCATGGATGCAGCGAGAGCCATCGGCATGGTCCCAGCGCTCCGCTGCCACTTCCACAAAACTGATGCTGGAAAGCATGGAAACTGGGACCGACCCTGTCCCCCTGCCCTGTCCCCTTCACTGGGCTCCTCCTTGAGCCCCCCGAGTAGCAGCTGGGCTCCACCGCATCCCTCCGGAGCCAGGGGACATTTCCAGAAGCCACCTCCGCAGCGCTGCCACCGGGCAGGTCCACGGTGCGGCACTGCATGGCTGGCACTGGAATTGTCACAGGCACCGATGGCTTGTGCCACCCACGTCGCCCACAGCATCTTCTGCACCCCCTCTCGTCCTTGGAAGAGGCTCTTCAGATCATGAACGTGGTGTACAAAGCTATTTTTTTTTCGGCTGGGAGAACATAGATTCAACATTGCTGAGCCTTTTTTTTAATTAAAGAAGATTGCTCAAACCTTCATAGGATCACAGAATGGTTTGGGTTGGAAGGGACCTTCATCCAATCCATCCCCCTGCCACGGGCTGGGACATCTTCCACTAGATCAGGTTGCTCAAAGCCCCATCCAACCTGACCTTGAACACTTCCAAAGATGGGGCATCCACAACTTCTCTGGGCAACCTGTTTCAGCATCTCACCACCCTCATGAGAAAAAGTTTCTTCCTTACGCCCAGTCTAAACCAGTTTAAAACCCTTGTCCCTAGTCCTGTCACCACAGGCCTTGGTAAAAAGTCTCTCCGTCTTTCTTATAAGCCCCTTTCTATATTGCAAGGCTGCAAGGTCTCCCTGGAGCCTCCGCTTCTCCAGGCTGAACAGCCCCAACCCTGCTACTCTGTTCTCACCCAGGCTTTATTCTCGTGCCACGCTTACCACTGATCAGCCGGAAAAACACTACAGATTGGCTAAAAGTAACCGACCCATGAAACACAGTCTTTCTAATAAGACCAAGCCAGAAAGAGAGATGACAGTGAGGGTAAATGACTGAAACATACATTTTACTTAGAAAAAAACCCAATAAAAATAGCTCGTGACAGTAAGCGTGACCACGCCAGCTATGAGCACGTGCTTTGAGACCAGCCCCCACAATATGAGCCTTGCTGAAGAAGCAACACACCATTCCTCCACGCTGAGCCTGGTAATGGGCACAACTGGTATGAGCAAAAAGATGGAGAGAGGAGTTTGCCCTCGGGAGTACTTCCACAGCGCTTTTTAATTATGCAAGCAGTGGCATTTAACCTACGGTGACCAGCGTACGGGGGTTCAAAGAGGTCCACCTCTGGGTGGAGGGAGCTGCTCAGGATCGCTCTCCGGCGCTCGGTGGCAGGGCAAAGGATGGCCAAGCCGCTTGCTGGGCGCAGCGCATCGCCGAGCCCCGCTCGGCCGCCAGCTCCCACGCCGATGAAGGCGAAGTCTCTCTCCGACGACTCAAGGGGCCCGTTGTTCCCGGGGCCGCAGCTGCGGGAGGTCGGGGGACGCTGGGCCGCCGGGTCAGCCCGTGAAGGGCTGCACTGTCCGGCTGGGGACCGGCGGCTGGCACAGCTGCGCCGGTCGGAAGAGCGAGCGATGCTTTTTCCATTCACCACCCCCTGAGATATGATTAATATATTCACTCGCAGCTCTTGGACTCCACAGCTTTTGGTCTGGACGTAAGGGTGCGTGTTGTTGTGCCTTCAATTAAACGCATTTACTCCCTCTTATTTGGTGTGGCCGCAACGAGGGAGAGGATTTACAGAGCAGAACGAGCAGATGTTTGCCACCCATCTAGCAAAATCCGATGCAGCCACACAGACAGATGCAAAAGGAGAAATAACCCTCAGTGAAACGCTGCTGGCTGGACACTAGTGCACCATTACGACATGGAGGTCGCAGAGAGCAACGCTTATGTCTGAAAAACACGCAAGAACGGCTTCTGCGGGCTCCCTCCCGGCGTGGGGAGCAGAGCAGGAGGCTGGGCAGGCGTCTTGGTCGACCCACTGGGGCCATTCCCACGGCTGAACACTTCCCAGCATTTCAAAAACACCCAGAAACATTTTGCACGAGTATCAGTTGCATCCTTTTAGGAAAATGTGGAGCAAACGCGCTTGCAGGGCTTGAATGGCCACTCGCCCGCTAAGCTGGGGTGCCCCACGCTCGTCCCCCTAATCGCAGCTCGTGATTTGGAGGTGCGAGACCTGGATCTTTGCTGGGTTTGGGAGATGAGGTGCTGGAGCTGGCAGAGCAGGACCACGAGCGTGGGTGGTCCCAGCCCGGGGGATGTTTAGGTGGGGTGCGGTGCTGTGCAAACACATCTGCAGCGGCCGAGCCCCCTGCACCAGCACGGCAGCCGGAGCAGGGCAGGGCTTCGCTGGAGCAACCGGCTGCACCATCCATCCCTTCTGGGGAGGTCTAACAGAAATTACTGTCCTGCTCCATCATTTCACTGAAACCCTCATCCTCAAAGTCACAGAGAATTGATCCTCTCAGCCTCTGAGCTTGTAGAGTGAGAGTATTTTTGAGGAGCCCAGCAAGCACATACCTGGCTCCCAAAAACAAGTCGTATTTTCTCTGTAGTTACGCAACAGAAAAGTTTGGAACAATCGCCATTTCCCTCCTCCCCTACAGCCCTCAGATTACCTTAATTTTAGAAACACCATGTAAACCCATTACGACTCCATACTTTTAATCAAGAAAATCACTATAGGATGCGAAAAGGTCAAGAAGCCAAGAGAGGAAAAAAGTCCCAGGGGACACGATACCTCAAAATAACCTGTGAAACAATAGTAAAGGCATGCCTCAGCAGGATGGATCCGTTCTACCTTGGTTTCTCCCAGCAAAATAAAGAAAAACAAAGGCATGCATACAAAAGCAGTGATTTTCTCCGCAGCCACACGCAGAACCTGCTCTGGAAGCACAGAACAAAGCTGCTCTGGGCTGTCAAGGGAGCACAGTGGGAACCCCTGCAATAACGTAGCCTGCAGTCACTCAGAAACTCATATGGTTTGTAAGGACGAACGTTCCGCACTCTACAGAAGTAAGAATAGAGAGACATATATATATAGAGAGAGTTTATTTTTCTTTAAAGTACCATAAAATAGGAAGCTTTCTTCAAGCTATGAAATCCAAACGTACCATGGAGTTACGGCTGGATATACAAACCACGTGCAAATAAGAAAAACGATGCTGGGATGCAGAAATCCCTGTGAAGGTTTGCCTATTTGATTGCATCCCTCTGCAAATGCCTTAAATAACGCACATCCCTCAGAAACACTTCATAGGACTGAAGACCCACTGGACACCAAGGGAATGTATTTCCAATGGTCAAAACAGCTTGAAAGTGAGAGAAGTGGAAAAATATAACCCAACCTACGCAATTATGCACAAAAGGCGTGTTTTTTTCCTTAAGCAAAGCCAAGTTGGTAGGAAGAACCAGTATCTTCTTCCTGATTAACGGCAGAATTGGGAAAAGCGTGCAAGCGTTCAGGTGCACAAGCCCTTTCCAGTGAAAAGTGCAGTCTTGCAAAGCCTTTCAGAGCATGTTTATCACTAACAAAGCCCCAAAGACTTCTCTGCAGGTTATATTACAAAGTTGGCTTCCAATTAATCACGAGAAAGCTAGACCAGCCAGCCTTAGACCTAATCAATAAACCCCACGCTCTCCGACAGCACCAATATCTTAAAGCACCAGAGAAAAAAAAAAAAAAAAAGCATGAAATCATCCTCTTGCATTACTGTTTAATGGTATTGTTAAAGTCAAATTCCCTCATCGTTTGCAATTTTGGAGATCATTAGTGTGAGAAGGGTAATAACAAGGCCAAGCTCCGCAGAGGCATTCTTTGCAAGCAATCCTGTTGTTTTTCTGGCGCTCTGAAGTTCAGCCGTCAGAGGTTGTGGTTCAGAGTAGCAGCTACTTGAATATCAGCCCCATTGTCCTCCATCAGAAATTCGCCTCTGGTAACACGTGGTGCAAAAAAAAAAAAAAAAATGAAGTAGACTTTTTATTTTCAAACAGACTAGAAAGAAGCTTAGGGAGTAGCTTCGCTTTATTGAAAAAAAAAACCCATTCAACATATTTTAAGCCTTGTTTTTGTCATCATTACTTTTTCCCTCATAAAAATGCAAGAAGCAAAAGAGTAAACAATTCCCATTTCAACATGACAAGAATTTATACACAATGTCTTGTCTGCAAGACAAGCCATAGCCCTGAATGCAAAACCCTTGTAACGCGATACATGCCATCAGCCAGAACCTGGGCAGAGGTAGCGGTGGGAAGAGTCAAGATTATACTTTCTACAAGCCGTAATTCTCATAACCCATCTTCCTCCCCCAAATTGGGTGTTCTCAGCCCAGCTCAGCTGCGTGCATCCTTTCCAGGGGTCTGGAGTAGGTTACACACTGTCCCCGGCAAGCCCCTCCACTGGCTTTTTTTTCCTGTGTGAAAGCTCAAGTATGATCCTCTCCTTCTGCCCATAAGTCTTCTCGTCCCTATTGCTTCATCACTCTCATCGCTCTATCGCCCCTCCGCTCCTGAGGCCAGCCACATCCCCGCTCTCACCAGCTATTCACCCTGAAGCCCGAGAGGTCCCAGGGGCACGAACCATCAGCTTTGAGTTGATACAAAACCCACCACAATTCCCCTTCATTCTGACCGGCACGCAAGGATCCTCGCTGCGGCTTTTAGACCCAATGGTGATCTTTAAAAGCTTTTTCCACCCAAAGCTATAGGGCAAAGCAATTCTATAATCTAGAAAATAAAAGCACCAGTGATGCTAAGGAGCTTATCCAAAGCCAGGTGGCAAGTTTGGGTGGAAGGAGGGACTGAGCTATGCCTCCGGGTGGGAGCTGTAACAGCAGAGCCACCTCCGTCCCAATACTCAGGAGGAGCTTCATAACGAGTGACAACCAAGGAGCCAAGCAAGTATTTGACCGTTAGAAAACCGAAATGGCCTTGGTCTCATAGATGGAGGTGGACCAGGTAATACCATGGACCAGCTACCGCGAGCGGGCAGGAACGCCTGTCTCGGTAGATCTATGGCACTTAACATACCATCGCCGCTTTTAAGAAGCGGATGAGATGCTTTCAATCTGCCAAGCATTTCTGTCCTTGGGTTGAAAAGCCTTTCCAAAGAGGACTGCGCAATCCCAGTTTTCAGAAGGCCAGTGAGTCACGCTCCCGGGTCTTCTAGGCACTGCGGTAACAGAAAATCATTAGAGAACAATAAAAGAGGAGGGAGCATATTTTCCTAAGTTTTTATTGGTATTTTAACTTCACTACCCAGGAAAGCCACTGTATTTTTCAGCACAGAACATTAAATCTGATTGCCAGTTATCAGTTCAAGCCTCATTACGAAGCGACAAACACGGTGAATTAACTGCCATTGGAGCGTGTAACGCAACTCTTAAACTTTCCTTCGGAACCAAACCCTTCCCAGAAACTTTCCTCTCCCTTCCTCCTTTTCACGTGTTACCAAGCTTTAAGCAGTGGTCCTAGATCTACAACAGCGGTCATCTTTTGCATACTGCAAACTCCCACGGTTACAGCTACCAAGCTTTTAGTGCCAAAATCGATAACCTGCCCCAACGAAGGGAAACCCGAACACAGATTAAATATTTTAAAATTTCATTTGAACTTCAGTAGTGAAATGGCTAGATCAAACTAACACGCCAAATGCCACACCTTTTCCCAGAAACGAGCCTATTCTTTAAAACAAAAGCATTTTTTTCCCCTACCAAAAGACCCTCAAAATCAGGAGCAGGTCGCTCCCTTATCATCTACTACAGGCGGCAAATTCCAGCAGCGCAGGCAGGATGGCAAGTTAAAGGTGTACACCAATTAAACTACTAGTGAAACTGCCCAGCTCATGATATAAGACGTTATTTCCCAACACGAAGTGCCTCACCACTTATTTCCAACAACACAACGCTGTCTCATGGTCGTTTCTCCAACTACATCAAGTCTAGAGGCTTTGGACAGCTGATCAAGCCAGCTTCTGCGCATTCCATGCATTTAGCTTAGCTCAGTATGCAATGTACCATATTTATATTTCCACCACTGACTCATTTCTACTTTTCCAACTGTTAACTTGCTCTTTGTGAAGGATCAGATCAGCATCAGCTCTACTCCTTCCATAGAATTCTGTGGTAATCATGGACCACACACAGACACAAAAAGAACTTTTCATAGCAACGTGCTTTAAATCCGCCAGGCTGAACCCCAGCAATCGCCCATTGGACAGCAAGGCACCAGGTTTTGGTGGCCCTACCAGGCAACAGGACTTTCTGCTGACTTGGGAGTCCAAGTCTTCTCCGGTGACCACTCTGTCTTGGCCTGGGGGTATACAACGTTTATTATCCAGGCTATGGCTGCTCTTCCACGTTTTTAGCTGCGGGTACGTGACTTTAGCCCAGAGGGAGAGTTTCACCCATGCAAAAACCTCAGCCACAGTAATTAAAGCACGAGCTCCACAGACGCTGCCAAGGAGACAAAACTCAAGGCTCAACTCAGAGCTGCAGGCTAAACGCAAGATGAAAGCAGATCTGGGCCAACACTGATAGCGAGCCGCGTTGGAGAATAACTCCTCGTGATATTATTTTCACGATTTCCCTTAGCAGCCATGTCTGGGCTGCGGGTCAAGGGCACGAGAGGTGCCAACGTCCACTGTACAACATCGCCTGCTTCCACGGGGAACCAGGGAGCGCTGACCATGGGTGCGGGTCTTCACTGCACGCATGGATGACCACCCAAGGATTTCACCCTGGCACATTGAAAACACAACTCAACCATGGGAGAAGAGACTTCAATGAACAACTCCATGAACAGTGGTGTCTTCTGCACTTTTTTTAAAAAAGAACAGGAAATAAAAGTGTAAGTGAAGGGAAAGCCTGATCCAACCGAATATACCACTTGCTTTTTACTTTCTGTGGACTCAGGGAACCGGAAGCAAATGCACTTAAACCCTGACGAGTAAGAACACGGCAGAGGCAGCAGGCAGATGGATTTGCTTTTCAGAGGAGAAGGGAAGAGCGTAACTTCGGAGCGAAGGAAGGTTCTGGCATCCCTTCAGCACAGGCAAAACAACCCATACAACCCCGAGAAACACAGCTTCCATCATAAATCTCCATATAAAATTTGTTTCTAGCATAAAATGGAGCCAGGTACACAGTCCAGATCCCTGGGTTACACGTACATCGCAACTTTAATCGACTTTGTAGGAGCACCTAAACAGCTAAATCTGATACCGAACCAGCATCATCTCAAGCCTAGAAGACCGTGATTTGGTTTACAAGGTTGTTTGCCCAAACACTTGTCTCAAGACACCCTTCTGTGGAGCTACCTTGGTCTGGAGGTGAGCTGGTGCCTCCCGTGAGGACGTTGGATGGAGGCGTGATGCCGCTGGCGCTGCGGGCAGACACGACCTCAGCGGCGCGTACGCTACGTACGGCACAGAGCAAGGGCTGAGGTTTCCACTTTATTACACCTGCTGGCACTGAAAGGGAAAGCTAAAAACACAACCCAGATGTGAGGTGGAACAAGGTCAAAGCCAAGTTTAACACCATATATGAAGACACCTGTAGTAAATTTTTTAATGGTAGCAAGAGTAAGAGATTCCTGCTGCAGCCTTCCCTGTCCAGGCACAGCAGACCTGCAGGAACCGAGCACTTTGCTGCAAACACACTGGTTAAAACGCTGAAAAGTATCAATGTCAGTGCAAGGTAAGGAACTTAAATCAGTTCCTTTTGTCTCCCAAGGAAATGAAATTTAGCTGTAAACCAGCGCCAGACAGAGATCTGCTGTCTATTAGCATGAATTCTCAGTTTTTCACATTTTAATTAGCCTCCATAGTCTCTTTCAGAGCCATTTTCAGCCAGCTGGGCTACGTCCCCCTCCATATGGAGGTCACGGTTTCTTCTCCTGAATACCAACAGATATTCTTTTCTTATTTTAGCATTTCTATTATCAAAGCATTTGTGCGCTTCTAAAAAGCACTGCGCACGCTTGCTTTGGGGGGAAACCCTGTAAAGCTTAAGTGACTCGATATTAGCCATATCTTCTCCTTTTGCCCGTTTCTCCATCTGTGCCTTTGCTCACGCCTTCTCATGACCTGGATCTTCTCCAGTACGTCCAGGGTACATGAGGTCAATAGCACAATCCTCCTCGAAGCCATAATACCTCTTAAAAAAACCTCCTGAAATCAGGCACCGCTCCAGCAAAGAGCTTCAGGGCTCTGCTGCTCTACTTGGAGAGCCTCCGTTGCCCCGTGAAATAAAGACCTGGGTTCTCTCCAGCCTGCAAAGGCTCGCCTTCAACCACCCTTGGGTCTCCTCCGTAGGAGAAAGTTTCCTTTCACCGTGTTTGAAAACATTTTTAAGAACACCTGGCATGTTCTGTTAGCCGTGACAGCAACACTGATCTCATCTGGCTTCCACAACCAATATAACACGAACCGTAACGAGATGGAGAAACCATTCCCAGGAGATGCCGTTGGGCCACTCTCCACTGAGCGTGCTTCTCTTCTACCCAACGCCTTCCACTTGCACCACTTTCAGACGTTTCTCATGAGACAGGAGCACTGACGTCCCAACGTCTGAGAAGAACAGCTTCTTGAATGAATAGCCATCTCTTTTCTGAACCCCATCTCCAAAGCAGACACACACTCAAGGCGATAAAGCCACCTCTTCTTGCAAGAGGTAACCAAGCAGCAGAAGAGATGCAACCAGATCCTGCTCTGGAGCTTTCCATTGAGAATATGGCTGCAGTACCCGAATTTAGGACATTTTTCGGTTCTCTGGTATTTGTCCTTTTATCTTTTGAAATTCTACAGAAACCCGTTGCTTGAGATGGGACCAGTTACATCGAAGAACGGGTTTGGATTCACTCACTGAGATGGTTCCTACAGTAGAAAGTTACAGGAGAACATTCGTCAGACACTGGAACTGATACTTTCGCTGCAAATTCTGCCCTTGCTATCAGACATCCACTCCTACCCTTTTTTTTTGGAAATCGTAAAAAACCTTCATAATTTTGAAATCTTTTTGTTACAAACTGTTCAGATAGAGAAAAGTTTTAAAAATGTTTTTCCTTGCTCCATAACAAAACAAAGCCTTCCTGTTACGAGTGCATTTTTCCTTTCAGAACAAAGGCTTTAAAAATCCTATTTTCTAAATCTGGATGTTAAAACTGGCCTTCAGCTATGATTAATTTTTATGACATTTCATTGGAAGGAGAAAAACGGAAGGGAAGGAAACAGGAGGAGGGAATCGAGTAGTCCAAATCAAATAGCATTACCATTAAAAGAAAAACAAGTCCCCTGTAAATGTAAAATCTATGAAATAATGCACCCAATATAAGGATAAAAAGTCCGCTGCAGCAACCGGGAAATAATCTCAATCAAATTATTGCATACGCATTTAAAATAGTTTCCATCTTCAAGCCCTCAATGAAAAAGCTAGAAAGCCAAGAATAAACTGATTGCCCGCTTTTCAGCCGCTGACTCCCGTCGTGCAGCAGAGCACCCCAAGTCGCAGGGGTTAGGCACTGGCACCGCGGTGTGCCCGGACGTGCCGCGCCAGCACACAGCCGGTACATCAGACAGTTCACAACCTTGGACTTGAATCGTTTTATAAAGGCGAAGGTTTTAACGCCAATTCCCATACCTGCAGGAAAGCACGAGATTGTGGTGGGAGACGGCGGCTGCCAGTTTGATTCTATAAAATTAATCTGTTCAAATAAATTATGCTTTGTTGCCTAATTAATCAGATCCACCGCAATTAGTGTCAAAAGAGACTATGATCTCATACAAACAGGATTAAAAGCTCTGAAAGCGCTCCTTTTGTTTCGGGGCACAGCGATGCAAGTCACCGCAAGGCAGAGCCGGGGTGCGGTGCCGCGGCGTGCCAGCGACGCTCCTGCGTGCGGGAGTTGCAAAACACCCCATCCCGCAAGGAAAGCACCCGCTGGCACAGTGCAAACCGGGACTCGTCGGAAGCAAACGGGACACAGCATGGGAATGGGCGAAGGAAGGAAAATCCCTTCGAGCCCCGGCTCCAGAAAGCGGGGAGCACCGAGGTACGGCTCAGCACACGGCACCTGGGAAGCAAGCTGTCTCCGGATAAACGTAATTCTTGCCAAAAGTTGAAATTATGCTGCTGTTTAGCTCCTTCCTGGCTTGGCTTCCCCCAGCTGCGTTAGCTCAGCCGGCAGTAGTCATCTCCTCTGGAAGCGGAGACACCCGGAGCACGCTCCCACGGCCCCGGCACCCGCCGAAACCACCGCCATGAGGACAAAAAAATCACCCAGAGCACTTCACGTATGGCTCCTTCAAGAGGTAAAACCTACGGCAGGCTGACCTCGTCTGCCAGCTCTGCCGTCCCATGCTGCTGAGCACCTTCCCTTCAGCAACTCTGACGGCTCTGCAAAGGCAGAGGCTGCGCCTGCCGGATCGCCGTGCCGGCAGCCGGCACCGCCCGGTGAGGTGCCGCAGAGACTGACCGAGGGAATATGGCTGGGTCTACCCGGGGACTTCCTAAATCACCATTTCACATGCAGTGGAACATCAGAAAGCTGAGCCTTGGAGGAGCTAATGGTGTCTGGCTGATCTGCATGAGAGACACCAGGATGTGCTGTAGAAATGGAAACTACGGGAAAAGAGCTGGGAGGAGTTCAGGAATCTGAATTTTCCGTAAGACGCTATCTCACACAGTTGGTCCCGAACGCTGGCAACACGCACATCCCCAGCCATAGTCTAGGCTGCGCTTTGGGGCTGCCAAAAAACCCGGCTCCGCTTGCTGGTGTAAGGACCAGACGGATTCATAATCAGAAAAACGTTCTCCATCTACTCTCCACGTGGGAGCAAGAGGACTGCTGGTAATCGAACTCGAACTGCCCCACACCGCCCCATCATCCAAGCAGCCGGCTGTCGAGGAGGAGCTGCGGCTGGCACAGCGCTAGCAAGTGCATTTTGAAGCTCAGCGGAGGAACTACATTATCTTTTCAGCAAACGAACCTCAATTACGCCACTCGGTCTCCAGCTGCGGGCAAGAGGCAGAGCAGCACCAGACAAGAAAGGAGAGGTGTTAGTTTTGTGCAAGCCAAGCCTTTCTGTTTCAGACTTTGATGTGATGAACTAGAGAGCATGCCTTTCAAACAGGCGAGAGCAGCGACAGCAAGATGCTGCACACAGCAGCAGTCAGCACAGCATCTCACGCCGTGAGGGTCCGTACGTTGTCAGACCATCCAGATGTTTCCATCCAGCGAGCCAGGCCAGCTGCTGCACAGCTGCCTCAGCTCAGGCTTTGTTAGCTCTTGTGCTGGGGAAGCGCTCGCTTGTGGCTTGCTTACAGGTTCCTACCTTCTGACACAGAGACAAAATGCTTTTGTACAGTCCTACCAGTTTGTCAAGATGAGTTAAAGTACTGAAGTGTTCTTCTAAGCTGGTGGGTACTGCTCGTGCCACTGCAGTAGCTGCTTTCTCCATCATACGGACACTGCAAACCAAAGCACTGAAAGATTAAGTGACTTTCTGAAGGTTAAAAAGAGAGTCAGGAAAAAAAAAAAATTCATAAACAGTTCTGTCCATGCCCAATTCCTAAAATGAGGACTAAGCTGGCTGGTAAGATCCGCAAGCTGGCTCTCAAGTCTTTCTGAAGCACCACTTACCCCCAGCTTGCTCCCAATCACTTAAAGTTCAAAATTCAATTGTAAGTGTACTTCTAGTGCTCCCGACCTGCTCCTCTGAAGTGGACCCCACCGACTCTTCCCCCGGAAAAAATAATCTTGCCACTCTCTCCTCTTTTACAATCATTCATTTTATCATTAACCTCTTCTTTTTACCCAGAAAACTGCTGGGTACCAGATACGGAAGAGGCGAGTCTTCCTGTATCGACCCATGTCCTGCTGGCAGTGAGGCTTCAGAGGCAGATATAGATATATAGAGATATATATAGCTATATATGTATCTCAGGCACCCCCAGCTCCGAACCGCGGGCACCTGAGCCAGGCTCTGGATGTGCCAAGCCCGTAGGAGCGGGCAAGCACGCCGAGGAATGAATCAAAGCGTGGGGCCGCTGGAGAGCATCTCCGAGGCTCCCGCAGCCGGACCTCTCCTGCCTCCCATCCGCTGCCCGCCCGGCTCCGCTCCCCAGCCACCTCGGCGCACACACGGCCAACAACCTGCTCCAGCACATCTGGGGACCCGTCGCGGCTGATGCCAACTCGCCGTATCACATCTGCGGAGGTGCAGGTTTATCGTTCCCGGCAAACCATCGCGGGCACGTTGATGCCAGCAGAACTCCTGGACTACCGGAGCTGGCCGGCAGCTTTTTGCCCGACTGCTGGCACTGGGAAATGGGCAACAAGCTCGGCAGCAGAGGATGGGGAATTTGCCACCATGTCCCACGGATCTCCAACACGCACCTTGGTGTGGCGCACGTACTGGGGGTCTTATCCGGGTACGCTGCACACTCGCTGTTAATGGGAAACAGTGCTGGAGAAGAGGAAAATTAGGAAAACAACCCACTCCTGCAGCCAGGGATTATTTTCCTACTTTTCTGGGTAAAACGAACAGCTACATGGCTTTGGGCTCAGTATAAGGAAAAAAAAAAAATACTGTTTACAGACAGAATTTTGCAACTTCTCCAAATGTCACCCTAGGTGATATTTTGCCCGTGATAGGGACACAAAACCTGAGCAAAACTCCGAAGTCCGTGCAGCCCCACGCGTGCACGGAGCAGCCCTAGGCACGCACCCTGCAGCCCCGCAGCGCTGCCAGCACACGAGCACGGATGAGGACAGGCAGCAACATGCGCTGAAGAAGGACCCATAAACCTTCCGAAGGCTTGAAACTGAAGAAGGATGGAAACTGTTTAATTTTTGCCAGGAAAAAGTATCAAATATATCCTCACTGGATTTTTCAGACAGTTTGGTTTTGTTTGTTGTAATTTTTTTTATTTTTCTAGAGCTGAAACTGGCTTTCTAAATCATCCTAGACAGACAAACAAATAGGGACATCACACTGATTCAATACCCAAACAAAAATTATTCCACTGGCCAAGTTTTGCTACAAATTAAGTGTACTGAAGTCTTTATTTTTCCCATAGTACGCACTCAATCTGCTAAGAACCGGACATGGATGCAGCCAGCCACACTGACTGCGAAGCCCAAGGCAGGCCAAGGGCAGGACCTGGCTAAAATCCCATTCCTGAGGAGCATCAGCATCGGCGACTGGCTGGAACCACCACTGCCCGGGTCACACTGGAGCTCTCGGTATGATCTTGGTGTCATGATGTTTTATTCCCTTGACCCTCGGTCCCAGCCAAACTGGGAAAGGCTCCCATGCGCCCCCAAAGGGAAGGGATATTTTACCGTAACCTTAAATAAACAAAAAGCAGAGGAGACAAGATGCTGCCGGGAACTACAAAGGGCAATTGCAAACACAAAGGCAGATAAAGCAGATGGATGTTTTAAACGATGATTTGTGCTGGAGCACTACACGTGGGATATGTCCCCACGCCCGCGGGGAATGAATTCACCGCAGCCAGAAACCCCGTTACGCAGTCAGATTTCAATCTATAAGCATTACCTGCTTACCCTGAAAAAGCCAGGACAGTAGAAATTAATAATATTGCAATGAGAAACTCAAACGATGGAGGGTCCCCACATGGAGAGAAGGATGCTAGAAATCCTGATGCAAGGATCTGAAGATCCCAAGGTGAGAAATGCTTTTGGTGTTTTTAATTGCCAGGGAGATCTGGCACCCAACGCCCAAAAGGAGATGGAGCCGCCTGGTCTGGATCACGTTCAGACTGTTCTGGCCCTCCTTAGCTCTCCACGCACACAGAGAACAATCCCTTTTTTTTTTTATTAGCAGGCTGGAGCAGCGCGAGGTTGCGATGGAAAGCAGAGTGAACACAGCCAGCGTGAGGACCCGGCCTCTTGTGCTAGATCTTATTGTCCTTACTTAAAAAAAGAAAAACCCCATAAAGTAGCAAAGAATAGAAATTACCAATAAAAGAGCCCTATAAAATGGATTATTTTGGAATTACACCATCATTTAGATGATGGTATGTCGGTAGCAGCAATCCACAGGATCCGTGCACCTCGAGAGCATCACTCCTGCTCCCCCAGCGGCACCTTCACCCACAGCTCAGCAGCTGAATTTTTTTTCATTTCAAAAATTAAAACTGCTGCATTATTGAGGCGGCTCGGGGTGCTCTCCAGTCCCTCGCTCCCAGCTTTCTCCCCAGGATCAGCGAAATCCATCTGCCAAACACGCAGAAGCACCACCACAGCACCAGGCAAGGTAAATATTTAACTAGACTGGGGTTAACCTTTTTGAAGCATGACCCTGCTTCTTACCATGAGCTTCAGCTGACGGCGCTGTGCTGACACTCTGCATTTCAACAACCCATTGCCCAGCTCAGCCCACACTTGATTTGAATCCCATCTCTCAGGAGTGCCCTCCAAGTGTCCCACGGAAGAACAAACCCACCGAGGAGTTAAGATAGGGGGTTTAACGTGCAAGGTCTCGATGCTCAGGTGTCAGAGCGATCCGAAAAGGAGAACGCAGGATATAAAGAGCCGGCCTGCCTACGCGCTGTGCCAAACCCAGGCTGACCTCGCCTCTGGTCCCCAGGCTGGGCGTTCCCGTGGAGAAGCTACGGCAGCCCCGGCACGGAGAGGAGAGCGGGGTGCCGAGATGCTGCCATGTCAAGAAGACAAACACAGAGCTGCAGCTGCCTCTGCCCCGAGGTGTAAGGAAGGGTGGACGGGCACCTCGCGTGACTCCGGGTGACACCCGTGGGCTGCCCAGGCACAGGTTTGCTCAGCCAAGCTCCGACCGCAGGAGAGCAGAGCAAAGCGGGAAAGCCGGCGTCCTGGGGGCAGCTGAGGAGGAGGAGGGAAGGGAATGCTCCCTTCTGCATTAGCTGCTGCCACAGAGCAGGCCAGGTCAAGTTTTTAAGACGTGAGCACAGGAGGACCCTATGGGGTCTCCAGCCTGGGGGGGCTTTGTGGTGCAGCTCCCCAGTGAGGCCAGAGCTGCCCATACACCCGAAACGGGTACGACGGGGGCTCAAGCCTTCATCTGCCACCTCCCCTCCCACAGCAACCCCTCGAGCTCAGCGAGAAGGGAACACTAAAAGCATCCTAATGCTAATGCTAACGTCACGACCAATACTGATGACATATAGCAGCCTGCCAAAACAGTCAAGACATGCCCAGGAAGGCAGGAGGAGACCGTGTTGCTTCAGATCCGAGGCGAGCTCAAGTAACGGATCCATACATCGGATGAATTCAGATACACTTAGCAATACTAGAACATTCCAGACCCCCCAGAAGGGCACGTTTGCCGCTTTGCTTGGCTTTGCTCAGAGGGGAGGCTCTGCCTGCAGCCCGACACACCGTGGCACTGCACTCAGGGCTGGGTCTGAAGTGGGAGCACGTCACCAGTACAGCGATACTGGGAAGAGACCCTGAAGTACACGCGTGATCTTAGTTACGGAAATTCAGAAAAACAAATGATCAGCCCCGCCTCGTTACCAGATGCTCACATATATCACGCGGCAGGGAGAGCGGAGAGTCAGACAAATTTACGCAGCAAGGTCAACATTCAAAGGAGAAGAAAGCCAAGCCCTCTTTCAACTTTTAGAGACGAGGAAAAAAGAGAAAAGGAGAAAGAACATCTGAAAGGGATGATATACATACAGCACCCCAGAAGCACAAATGTAAATCCCAAAACAATGTCAGCTAACTCTGCTAAGAAACCAATTATGCTTCGACTGAACATGCAAACCACCCACCTGAACTTGCTTTCTTCTGGGATGCTGTCAGTTTTCCATTAAAAAAAACCCAAGAGGATGGATTTATAAAACAGCTGTTTCTGTGCAGACACGATATCCAGCAGCATGTCCCAACACCTACCCCTTCGGTCCTGCTTTATCATCTCACCCACACCCCTTAAGCGGCTCTTTGTCAGGCACCTGAGTGTTGACATATCCTGTTCTGCAGAATTATGCAAAATGGAAAGCAACAAAAGCTTGGGCTGCGCATGTTTTGGTGGATTAACTGCTATCATCCTTCTAGCCAGGAGCAGTACTTGTACTGTGTGTTTATCAAAATAAAACCCTTATTTGTGCATTAAGCTGAACACCAAGCAAAAGTTAGCAATGGTTTAAAGCACCACAACAAACAGTCGCTGCTCTTGCGCTCCCCAGCAAGCTAGGAGATGCATGAGTTTTCATTAAGACCTCTCGTAAGTGCTTAAGTTCAAGTGAAAAAGCAAGCAATCACCACGCGCTTACTGTGTGCAGAGCAGTAAATAAATTAAGGGGAACGTGCGAGCAGGCAGTGGTGGAAGCTGCTCTCCCACTCCCACAAGTCAGCTTCCAGCATATCTCACAGGGCCTCAGCCGTGCTGCGGTTAAAGGTTCATCCACGTTCCAGCATCCCTTCTTGACACCAGCCTCAGAACGTATCTCTGAAGATCAGTTATTTACTGGGAGGAAGATGTTGAGATGCATCATTACATGGTTCTGGAGTCTTTCCCTCGACACGGTCAGGCCAGTCAACACCTCTCGCCATAACCAGATCAGGAAACCTCCGACCGGGAAAAAGGAAAGCGTACCAGCAAAACCCCAGCTGCAAGCCCTAGAAGCCCAGAGCACAAGACCGATGTCCCACGAGCCCGTCACTGCCACGTCCCATGGCAGTGCTGTGGAGATGACCTCCACGGCCACGTCACCTCGCCCACAGCCCCTGCGGAGCCAGCTCCCAGCACACCGGCTGCCCCCCAAAGCTGCCACGGACCCACCCCACCCCACTACCCCCCCGAAACCCCCCGATATATAAGCAGTCAGGCTGGAGCACTATCATTCACAGGTAAGACTGGGCTATGAATAACGTTGGGATAATCCCCTTCATAGCTGCCCCGCTCCCCAGCTCGCTCCTGCCGTCTGCCCAGGCATGCACCGAGCACGAGCCGCTCACCGCAGGCTGCTGAGCGCAGGCTTCTGCTGCCAATATCTCGGGCAACGTTCATCAGCTGCGAGGCTGGCCGGGGCGCTCAGCCCCAAACTCCGTCTCCAGCACCCGAGTCAAAAAAAAACCCCAAAAGACCCCAAAAAACCCACCCCAAGCCCCCCAATCTCTAACACCATCGTTCCTAACTTGCTATTTCTAAATAACAGTGCAGCCAGAGAAAGCCAGAGTGCCTGACAGTAAAGATAGAATCTGCTCATAAAAAAAAAAAAAAAAATCAGAAAAAACAAATTTCAAATTAAAGTCCTGTGCCTCTGATGCACACCGCCAGCTTTCCATGTTACCAAACCCCTTTAATTTTAAGTTTAAAAAAGAAAACAAAAACCAAAACACAATTATCAAACTCTAGGCATCAAATCCTGTGCCTTCACTAATTTCACATCTTTCCTTTTCTTAACAACTGATTAAGAGACTTAAACTGCAAGCCTTAGAACAGGGCCCTCCGTGGCTCATCACACTAAAAAGCAAAACCAAACAAAATGAGAGGGGAAAAAGCTTTATTCCTGCTCCACGATCGGCAGTTTGGGCATGACAAATCCCTCTCAAAACAGAAAAGCGCTCTGTTAGCAGGCAGCGTCGCAGCTAGCAGGATGCTCCTTCTTCCCAGTTTATCCCAAGTCAAACAACTTGTGCAAAATTAATTCTGATTTTCTGTGGAGCAAGTGCTCAGAAGCTCCGTTACCCAACGTCTGAAGGGCTGGCTTTCTCCTCGCAAATCAACCAAAAAAAAAAAAACAACTTAAACAAGACACAAACCATGAGCTTTTATATAGCTTGAGGTCGTCTTTGTCTTCTGGTAGAGGGACGATGCTCATCTCAAGTGTACTGGGTGGCTGGGGCACGCAGAGATAAAATGGAGAGGCAAGGAGATATTTTATTGTAATGAACATACAAATAAAAATTCAAAAAATTAGTATTAGGAGGAAAGAAAATAAGCTCACACAAACGTAAGTACGGGACAGTTCTGTTGAGGAATCGGCGTCCTCGGTTAGGGCACAGGAGCCTGTTCCTCCGCCGCAGCACCTCGCTGTCAGAGCCTCTATCCGCAGGACCCAGTACAGCAATTTTGGGGGTGAGAAAGGAATTACGTATTGCGTTTAAACAATTTTAACAAACACCCACCCATCGGCAGATTTACAGGCTTATCGCTCATTTTCCAGCGGAGACGAGGGAGTGATGCAATTTCAAGCATCGTTTCAAACGGCTGTAACGAAAATATGCACATGGGTTCGAAACGCATTTCGCCAGCTTGAAGTCATATGTTGCAAAAGAGACTTTACACTATAATCTGGAGAAAGAACAGCACAAACACAGTGCCTACATAACCAAAGAGCCTTGGGGGAAAAAAATAAAAAAAGAAGAAAGGTTACCAAATACTCTGGCAGGGTTTGAAAGAGATTCCGTATCAGCTGACGATCTTTCCAGATTAACACAGATAACGCACCCATACTTGAACTTTTAAAGATTTATTTTGCAAGTAGTGAGAAGCAGCCGTTGGACGGAGGAGCAACACGAGCTTGATCTAAAAATAAAAATACTTAAAAGGAGAGGGCAAACCAACATGGAAAACTACCTGCTGCAGAGCGACACCGTGCATAGATCTGGTGGATTAGCGTCTAGCACTAATTGCAGGTTAGTTATATGTACTTAAGAGCATATTTGCGTCCATTCTGCCCTGGTGATGGCAGTTACTGAGCTCAGATACACGCAGTGCCGTACAGCTGCGTTAGCCACATTCACTACTTGATGAGGATTCTGCCAATTCTTGGCATTTTGACCACACAAACTCACTTTTTTCCTAACGCTGTCGTTAACATCTAGCATACAAAAAAAGCAACCTGGGCCTGCTCCTTTCCCCCCGGGGCTGGCGTTTACCTCGTGGCTGCCATCTCATGCCTTCATGGATGTAGGAGATTTGTGCAAAATAAAAAAGTTATCGTCCCTTCGCAGCCAGCTCCGGCTCGGGCGCCCACCCACCAGCCCCAGCCCCAGCAGGCAAAGGCACCGTCCTCCCCTCACAGCGCAAGGAGGGGTCACCAAAACCCGGCGACGAAATGTGCCGCCAGGATTAAAAGAAGCATGAAAAGAAAACAGTGGCCATTAAAAAAAAAAAGCAGAAATAAACAGTGTTAAATGAAGCAAACCATCACTAGAGCGGCTGGGACTGTACCTGTCCCCTTGCCTCAGAGGCCACCAGCTCGTCGGAAAGGCTCCAGCACACTTCTGTGGTCTCCTACTTGCTTTTAGTTCAGTTCCTCTCAGTTTTTCACATCCTCTACACAGGCGGGTCCTTGCCAGTGGTTTTCACCGTGATACAGGAGGGATTTCAGGAGGAATTGCCATTTTAAGGCTATCAAACCACCCAGGAAACCTGCAAAGGCCTCAAACTCCCAACCCACTTCATCAGTACCTGAATTTTCATCCTATGAACCTTTGGGACAGGCCTCATTTTTAACTACTCGTAGCTTCTCAAACCCAAACCTGTTGCCAAACCTCCTCTGCAGCAACACCCCACGAAATAGGTTTTGAACAAATACCCTCAGTTTGCAGAGCATTTCCCCGTGGCCACAAGTTACCCCCCAAACCCCAACCTTCCTGGGCAGCTCAGCACCAGAGAAGGTCCGAGGAGAGACAGAGACACGCTACACCCTACCTTTTTTTTTTTATTATTATTTTTTTGACTACCATAACTTTCTGCCAGACAGACCGGAGCAGTCCCCGAGAGGTCTATAGGCCGTAAATCACGGCAGCCCTGACCCTGGGGAACACGTACTCGCCCATTAATCTCTGCAGCAGCTCAATACCAACACATGAACAACTCAGAGCCTTGGTCCCAGGCGGTACAAATTAGTTCTAACTATGCAAATCACAGCCATAAAACAAAAAAATTCAAAACAATAGAAGAGAATCCAAACCTTACCAAGAGACCATTTTTCATAATTTTTTGTCAAAGCTTGTTCCATAAATCAGAGCAGAAACGGCCTGGGTTTGATGACTTCATTTGAGGATGAACATGTCAAAGCCTCTTCTAGTGCAAAAAAGACTTTTCCAGAATCACCTTACATGTTCTGAAGCAGGAGATTGACTGATCACAGGCACGGAGTCCCTGCACCACCGCCCCGGGAGCAGAGAGGACGCGGCGCGCAATTCCCATCCCCTTTGCTCAAGGATTAGCTGCAATTGAAAAGGCTGATTTTCCAAACCATATTTCATGTCTCCACGGAACCGCCTGCCCATACCTGACACGCTGGGTGGGAGGAAGATGCCCGCCGTCCTGCCAGAGGACAGGCAGCGGTGGAGAGGGAGAAGGGGCACGCAAAAAAAAAACCAAAACAAACCACAACCTCAAAACAACGCACAACCCTTTTCCATCTAACCTGACACGACTGTTAACCTGAGGCACTGGAGCAAAATGCTCCCACGTTCAGCTAAGAGGAGACACGGCCCCAGCCGACGTGCCACTGGGGTACTGCCGCAATGCACCCACCCGCGCAGAAATGCCGCAGCACAGGGCGCTCCGCGCCAGCTCTGCTCGATCTGCCCGCCTCGAGGCCACCTCCGCAGCACCCCGAGGCTCAGAGGAAAGGCACGACACGGGGCTGGCATCCAGCGACCGCGCTGGGCAAGACCCCGCTCCGAAACGCCATGTAGCACCTGCCACCGCACGCAGATCTTCACAGGGCATATCTCGATCCAACTCCATACAAATGCCCCCTGATACCTCCAAAATAGTTGCTAGAGCGTGGAAAAATGAAACCGATGGCTCTGAAAAGCCAAGTCACCATCCTGCCCGCACGCGTCCTGCCGGCAGCAGCTGATGCAGGTTTTTGGGGCATGCACCTCTCCCACCCGAAATGGTTAAGTTCCACTTCGACGGCCTTCTGCAAGTGAAAGCTGGGCTCTTCCTCAAGCTGCTCTGGCAGTTTGGGATGCCTTTTTTTCATTAAATCACTCGTTCCAAGTTGAGAGCTTTCTGTAAATTCAATTTGAGCTAATCACTTTCTTGCCAAAGGAGAAAAACAAATCAAAGGTTTATTTTAATGCTATTGAATTCAATGCCTGTAAATTTAATTTCTATCTGTACTTTTGTTAAACATTTTACAGTGTTAATTACAACAAGCAATGCAAATTAGTCTGCCAGTGTAATAAAAGGCCTGTTATAACAGATAATAAATAGCTTTGAACCATAAGCTCATTAAGATGCTGCTGAAGTGCGTGCTCTGACTCACAGGTTAAGATCAAAATCTTCATCCCAAAACCAGGATGAGGATCTTTGCGGCAACTACAAGCTGCGAGCGCTGACGCAGGACATCACATTCTTTCCAAAGGAAGATCCTGGAGCAAGCGGACGGTCTGAAACCAAAGACGTGGAAACCGAAAACCTCAACGTCTGGACTTAGGACTCTGACTAAACTACGTTAGACAGGTACCACGAAGCACTGCTCATTATTTCTTCTTATCCGTGACCATTTAAATGCCAAGCTTGGTGCAATAAGGTCTCACCTTAACCCGCTCTCAACCTGCAGCCCAAGGGAGAAATACTGACCGAGGAGAGGCAGGAGGGGTGGAGAGAGGTGCAAGGCTGTGCGTGACAGCTCTGAACTCCAGCTCCTGGCCGGCGACTGCCAGGAGGGAAGAGCTTTGCCAAAACCCCACCAAGCACCGGGTGCCAGCCGTGCGTTCCCTGGCTGAGGCACCCAGGCACGGAGCAGCAGCAGAGATCTGAAACTCTTCTGTCTTTACAGGACCTGGGAGAGATTCAGCAGACCTGGACGCCGAGCCAAGCAGCGGTGTTTTGCTTGCTGGACTCCATGCTGACTGCAGGATAGCTACAGGATACGCAGGATTTTGAGGACATCTGGTTGATCCTCCCCTCGTGATCCAAAAGCCTGAGAATGACGAAGGTTGCCTGCCAACACGCTTACATGCCTGATGTACTGTTGACACGAAGCCAGAAGAGACTTACCACTACCAACAAGGAGCAGGTGATGGCTGCTGCGATTTGCTGAGATGAAATACAGCAGTGCTGCTGCCAGCCAAGGCTTGCACGGGATGCCGGTCTATCCAAGGGAAAACCGGCCGGCAGCCCTGCGCTGTGACACACAGACGCCTGCACATCCCACAGGGATGCGTGAACGTCCTCCCACCCAAGGCCACCACATCCCAAGAGGCAGATCTGAGCCCTCACCCTGCAGAGGAGCTGCTGCAGCTGGGCACTGGGATGGAGACGGGGGGAGATCTGAAAAGGCACGCACCTAAATATAGTCAGTGAACAAGAGGAAAAACTCTTCCTCGCAGGTAAGAAACGAGATGGCGATGTGAACGCAAGCACCTCGCTGGTCAGCAGGACACTAGCCCTGTTCTCTGGACCTCACCAGCCTTAACCTGCACCCAATCTCCAAACTGGCCGGGGCTGACCAAGCACCAGCACTGAGACCCTGCCGGCGTCCTTCTCTCCTGCCTTTCGGGAGGACACCGGTCCCAACGCCAGATGCAATCGGCCCCTGGTCCTTGCGCCTTGAGAGGTCATGGGACCAGGGGTGACGGCAGCCTCAGCCCCAGCAATGTCCCCTTCCTCTGCGCCATGCTCGGGGTGGTTCGTCCAGAAGAGGAGGATGTGGATCTTCTCCTTACTGATGGTCCCAAGAGGCTGGACAGCGAGATCACCCGCTCGCTTTCGGCTGGACGGAGGTACGAAGGCTGTATGTTTGTCCATGCTGAGCTGGCGCTCCAAATAGCTTTGACGCTTATAGTTTGGTCCTAAGGGGAATTATAATTTCCCATTTAGTGAGGAGGGTAAGTGCTTAAAAAAAAAAATATTGTGGATCAAGAAAGCCTAGCCTTAAATACATCACTGGCCGTTCTATGGATTCAAGCCGTGTCCTACCTAAGGCAAGAGATGTTTAGAGAACAACCCTATAATCAACATTAACGAAGTGCCTGTTGCTGAAACACCAATACTTTGCTAGCAAATGCTGCTGCCCGGTCTCCGCTCTCCCGCCTGCTGCAGCTCCAGCGTTGGGTGAAAGGGAGATTTACTGCAGAGAGGAGACCACCGCTTGCAGCCTTTCAGTCACCGTCTCCCTACCTACTTTCCTCAACCAAGACAAGAAATCCTGGGCAAACCACCACCAACTGCTCTGCTCTCACGCGGCCACAAAGGCAGCAGATTTTACAACCACACATCTGGCACATCAATGGCTTTCCTTGATTCCTTCTGCATGGTACAAATGACATCAACACATTGATCTCATAAGTTAATACGGATTTCAAAATAAAACACGCAGGCAGGTGTTCTTTGCAGTTGGCCTTTCGTCTCTGTTTTAAATGCAAGAACAACTAGCGAGAGCTTTAGGAAAGTCACAGAGGTCCGGCTGGAGGTGGTGGGACGGTGTCTCAGCACACCAGGCTGTGTTTAAGCATATCTGGATTCAAAACGTTGGCTCAGCTGCAAGCCTCCGGTGTGACCTTTGGCCAACGAGGCTCCTCTGCACCGACATCTTCCATCTACGAACTGGGGTGACACTGCCCCCAACCCAACTGGTCTCCTCCCATTCTGTAGAGCTCTTGCAAGGACAAAGTCCACCCACACTGCAAACATGACTCAAAACCAAAAGCAAAGCCTATATTTGCAGCTAAAAATGAAGAGCCTTGACCAGATTCTCTAGGTATACAAAATAATCACAACGTGCAAGAAAGAGGAAGGAGCTGAGGCTTGGAGAGACAAAGAAAATGAGGCCAAAACCCAAGAAAAAGCAATGTTTAAAAGCGAGGTGCACAGCACAGGGCAGCGTTGTGCCCTTTTGGGGCCATACAAAAGGTCTGAAGAAGGTTGGGCCGGTTCAACCCAAGGGTGCGTGGAGAGGCGAGATGCCTCTAGCTCACAGTTCTGGAAACATAAGCCTCATTTATTCTTCCTGGAAAAGTACGGGCGACTAGAGGGAGATCTGGTAGGTTTATGCTGTAAAAAGAGAATGGCACAACACAGACGAGAAGGAATTTTCCATTCAGAATTAATTTGTTTTCATTAACACCCAATTCCATTGCTCACTATTAGAAGAAAAGCTCTTTTGTTAGTTTCTAGGGGCTGAAAAGGCCAATGAAGGGCTGAAAATGCTCCTCCCCGTAACTAAGGATTCGCTGCACAAGACTGTCCACCAAAGTGAGTAATACCAGGCTTCATATTCCTGATATTTCTCTGGTTAGAAAGTGCAGGGAAGCCACTTAAAAGCAGAGTTTGGTCTCCTCCTGCCTTGAACAGCCAAGTTATTTTGTCTTCAATATAGGAATCCCACAAACCCCAGGGAAAGCAGCAGCCATACAGGGATATCAGCATCCTCATTAATAAGCTCCTTCCATACTTTAATTATTGGCACGTAAAGAGTAAAGCATAACCCAGCTAAGGCATTGGAACAAGGAAGGAAATCCAGTAGAGTCAGATTAATAGAGAAATAAACAGCAAGGTGACTCTGCCCTTCTTCCCTAAAGACTAACATCCAAAAAAGCGAAGTGAAACAAATGCTGAGACAGCCCTGTAGGTAAGAAGAGGAATAAAAGCCACTTATCGGGTTGCAAAAGAAGGGTTTTTTTGGAAACTAGTGTATGTTTTACAGATAATAAATTTAATATGGTCATCTTTTGCTACAGAGTTGAAGCAAAACCCTGGGAAATATAGACTCAATTGCAAATATTTACTCCTGATAAAGATATTTAAACAAGTGAAAGGAGATTTCACAGAGGAATAAAATTCAGCAGATCTGGAAGATGCGGCTTAGTAAAGCTCTGGAAAACTGCGCACAAAATACTATGAGCCTGCCTATTTCTAGGTATCACGAACTACTTGCCTTTGGCTCCCTACTCTCGTTTAAAGCCCTTTCATGGTGGATACGAGAGTTTTGCAGTAATTTCCAGCCAAGTTGGTACAAGCTTTCACGCAGCTGCTGTGCAAGCCCCGGTCCGGCAGCGCCGCTGTGCCATCCCTGCTCGGGCTTCGGCACCCACGAGTTGAGGAAGGCACGAAGGGCTTGCACCCCCTTCCCAGCCATCGCGGCTGGCAGCGGTGGGCTGGAGCAGGGCTGAAGCAGCCCCAGGTTTTGCAGTTGATGGGTCTGCAGCTGCAGAGCTCTCAGAAACCAGCCCTGAGGACCGGGATGGCCCCACCACTACCCGGGCAGAAAGGGGATCCTGATGGCAGCATCCCACTAGCTGCCTCTGTTTCAACATCGAGGCATCTTTTTACTTATAAAGAAGTGAACGGCCCCAAAACTCAGGTCATGGCCGTTTCACAGACGGATGGAAGCGGACAAGGGATGGACATCCCGGCAGCAGGGACACGCTGAGACAGGCAGAGAAGGGACCCGGAGGGATGGCTGCCACCTAAGCCCAGCGCCTGGTGCCACAGTTACGGGAAAGAAAACCCACGGACACGACACGGACCGTTTCACCATCACCCACAACACAACTGCCTCGGCAGCTGCACAGGGCATCCCAGGAAAGGCTCTCGCCGCCTCTCGCAGTGCAGCCCGAGCGCCGGCGGGGATGGAAAGCTCCATTTCCAACCCAGGCTGCAGCAGCCAAGCCTGGGCATGGGAATGTGCCTGCCTGCGGCTGCCTGCAGCTGCCTGCCTTCCCCACGCCGCTGCCCCAGCCCTTCCCAGAGCCTCGCTCCCAGCAGTGGGCTCGGATAGGAATGAAAGATGAACTTTAATGGCATCACGGATGATAAAAGGCGAAACAAAGAGGAATAAAGGTGACGCTAACATCATTTCCCAGGTTGAGCAATGGCCTGCACACGTCTGCAGCTACCACGAGACTCGTGAATGTGAGACGCAGCAATGCAGAGACTTAAGGCACTCGGCTGCCTGCAAAGAGCCCAAAAATAACGCCGGGCTGGACGACGCAAAGCCTCGACAAGGCAGCCCTCGACCCTGCGGTGCACCCTGCCAACCCCTCCACGGAGATGCCAGGGGGCTGGAGATGCCCCCACGAGGTGGGGAGCATCGGCCACCCCGGGAAGGCAGCTGAGAAAGGACAGGGACATATATGAAACGTTTCCTGGAGCGGCCGCGGAGACAGCCGGCTTTGCTGGAGACCGTGTTTCCACATCGCCCCACAGCTACAAGCGCTCGCGCAGCCCAGTCACGTCTGGCAGCCCGGCGCGAGCTGGCAGCGCCAGCTCCCTCCGAACCCCGGCTTGAGGGGGGCACCCGCCGCCCCCCGACCCGCTGGGCACCCCCAGAAAGCCGACAGGCACCAAGCTCCCTCCTCTGCTCCCTCCAGCTTGGCAGGTCCCAAATATACGTGCACTTAGCTGCTGCCCCGCTATACGGCCCAAATTCTGCTTTGTTAGGGGTTTTGGGTTGGGGTTTTTTTTGTAGTATGTTTAAAGTTGTATATTGTTCCAAAGTTTCCTTGTTTCATGTCATTGTTTGTTACTGTGTTTGAAAGTTGGCACATATTTGTTCAATTAAAGATTTATTTGCACTATTTGTTGAATAAAGATTATTCTTGCTAAAAGCTAAATAAAGTTTCATAAAAACTCACACATCCCATAAACAAAATACAATGTCCTTTCCAAAAAATGGTTGCACAAAACATTTCAAAATCACTCAATTCATTATACAATAAATCCACACACAAAATAACAAGACCTTGCCAGAATACATAATAAAATCTCATTACAACACTTTCAGACCCAAGCTTCAAAGTGGGAACACAAAGCCTCCATGAACCCCTTGGCCTTGAAAAAAATCGCCGACGGCGTGGCCGGAGAGACTCCCCGGTACCTCCTGCAAGCCTCCGCTTCTCCATCAGCACCCATGGGTGCCAGCTCTCAGCCGCTACCGCCGGCGGCTCCCAGCCAGTGGGTCCCCCCCCGCCCTGGTGCCCCCCACCCCTGCCCCGGGCTGCTGGGCGCAGCCCATCGCCATTGTGCGGCTCCTCATGGCTGGAGCGGGGATGCTCTCTCATGGCCTGAGCATCACATGAAAGCGCTCGCAAACCCCGGGAACAGAAGGCGAGCAGGGCTTCCAGCAGCACAAGGAGGAGTCGGCACAATTGCCACACGAGCCCCGAAAGCAGAGCTCCGCTCTTCATTAAAGCAACAGGCGGAGTTTCTAAAAACCACGGATCCTTCCAGAGCCCAGCACATTAATAATCAGGTTGATGACGGTTACGAGTTGGCTTTCCAAAGCCCAGCTAGTTGAGAAAATAAAATAAAAAAAAAAAAGCCCTTTAAGTTCGCGATGAGGTTTGGGGCAGAAAGCGGTGTTGCAATACGCTTAGGGAATCCCAGCCATGCAAAAGCATCCCCTGCGCCCCGGGACTCGGCGACAGCCCTCGGCGCCAATGGCAAAGCAAAATGGCAGCCCCAGCTGGTTCGCTCGCACCCGGCCAAACGCTAACGTTGAACACGGCAAACACGCAGACTGCGATGGCCCCGCACTCCGGCACCCCGAGGGCATCTCGACCTGCCGCAGAAGATGGCAGCGGCATTTCCTACCCAACTGCCATCGCCACCTGCCCCGGCCATGCCAAAACAAGTTTCAGCTAAACCTTCTCCGACCCCAAACCCAAGAAGCCGTGCCGCGAAAGCCATGCCGCCGCACGTGGTGCCACCCTGCCACCGGTGGGACGCTGCCGTGTCCCCAGGCCAGCTCGCAGCACGTTGCGAGGGTCTTGGTCCCCGAGCGATCCCCATCGCCATGCATGGCAATACCCGGCTGTGAAAAACGGCCTGGCTCATTTACAACTCCAGGACCCCTCCATTCTCCCCACCAACCAGAATTTGGAAGTTGGGGGTTTTTTTCCCCCTCATTTTAAGCGCCGTAAGAAAAGCTCCCCAGCGCACAGGGCTCCACAGCAGGGCGATGGCCGTGCACCAGCTGCACCGGCCGCGCCGCGCTCCCTCCGGCAGAAATCCGGGGCTTGATGGATGCACTTACCTACTCCCCTCTGAGCAACAGCTGTCCATGTGGATTCAGTTATTTCGGAGCAGCTACTCCGAAACGGCGCTCGCGAGAAGCCCACTGCACAGAGAAGCCCTCGGCAAATATCAAAGAGCGCAGAAAGATACGACAGATCACGAAAGCCGATGGCCGTGCCCGGGACTTGCCCAGCTGGGTGCGACAGAGCTCTCGGGCTCAGCTGAGCAAGGAAAGCTCTGGAATAACACTAGGAAGACCCTGCTGAGAGGGATGAGGCTATGGAATAGCTTTCCAAGAAACATGGAAGCAGAGTTGGCTCTACTGCCCTAAGAGAGATGGGGAAATTAGGAAAAGCAGCAGAACACAGACGACAGCAGCGATCCCCTTCTCCTGCCAGCCCAGGTGCTCACGCACACGCTTTCCATCGCCTCGCCAGGCTCCTTTCCTTCATTAAAACGAGCTCCTAGATATGGCGCCAGGGGCTGGGGGACAGGGGACCAACCCCGCCGAAGGACAGAGACCCCCGAAACGGCGCAGGGCGGAGAGGGGCCGCGCACAGGCCACCCCCGTCCCCAAGCAGGGGTTAAAAGCTGTGTTTTTCCCTGCCATTTCAAGCACATAATCACTTGCATTAGTTGCTAGAGACGCCTCCCGCCCAGTTCTTCGCCGAATATATTGTCTCACCAGGCAGAGGAGTATGAACTCATCGTGGTTTCCCAATCCTGACCAGGGGCTCTGCGAGCTACTGGCAATATATAATAAGTTATTATGCAAATACAAACTGGACTCAGCCAAGTGAAATATGCTGGCTCTTAAAGTCCCATCTGCATCACAGCAAGGATCTCAATGAACTTTAAAATACTTATTGTCACCACAATAGGCAATATTATATTCTAGTTTGGATCTGTTCCTTCAGAGCATTAGCTCTCATTTGTAGATATTTTTAGATTTTCCTATCCCACTCCTCATTATGAAACACTGAGCTGCAGATTGATTTATTTCTTAAAAGCAAGTTGCTGTTTTCCCAATAACAGATTTAACAAATTTGTTCCACCTGTTCAGTTATGCTTCCAATGCCTTTTTTGTGGTTTCATTGAAGTTTTTTTTAATCCAAACCTCAAAGACTCTAAACTCAGCATTAAAAGACAAGCTCAGCATCATCACTACCACTCACAATTCAAATGCTGCTCCAAATTACTGCAAGCTTTCATTTGTAAGTCGATACAGACAGCGAGATTATTAAGCTTAATGGCTGTGGGCGCAAACACACGCTCTTCGGAGGGCATTCTGCAAACCCTACCTCTGCAGCGCAGAGGCTCGCTGCATCATCCTCAGCATCTTCCTCCCGTCACCCCGGCTAACCTTAGCCACCGATCGCAAACAGAGAGCTATTAAAAAAAAGAATATTAAATAATCCTATACATGTTCATCAGACTCCCTCGAGCCCAGCGTTTTTCATCGCTTTATCGCACCGGCGCAGGTCAGACGCCGGGATGGGGAGCTCTGGGGAACGCAAGGGTGTACGGGAGACCTCTCGGTCCGGAGGTGATGGATACGGAGCCATAAACACCCCCTTGAATTCCAAGGTGCCCGGCTGCAATCCTGGGACTTGAAAGAAAAGCTTGGTGCTGGGATATTTCACTCACGTAATGACGAGCAGCTTTCTTGTGTACCCAGCTCACTGAGGAACCTTGCGGGTCAATATCAATACCAGCAGATGTACGGTCACCTTCCCGCCCTTATGGTAGGAATCGCCCTTATGGCAACTCCTCGTCACCAGAACGATAATTAGTGCTCTCAAACCTCTACGGCCAGCCCAGATAGTTGCCAATTCTGAAACAGCGTGAAATAAAAGCAGGGAATAACAGGAAAATCCAATGTGTTCAGCCTTCATGTAAGACCAAACCCCCATCCTGATAATCATTAACCGTAAGATTAATTATCTTGGGATTTTATTTATTTTCGAAGTTGGATCTAGGGAATTCCCTGCTACCAGGTACCGCTACAGTCAAGAGCCTCAGCTAATTACAGGAAATACTCAGCCTTTTGGACAACAGGAATGCACAAAAGTGGCACAAAATTAGAACGTGATAGAGGCGCTCATTCTTCAACATCCAAGAGACATCCCAGCTGCGAATGGAAAGAAGCAGTTTACCACAAGCTGAATTATTTCATAACAGGCCAATTCTCTCTGCAGCTCTCCCCGGACTCACCGGTCCCAGCTCCATCACGCCAACTGCACGGACCGGCTGCGCCCCTGGGCCAGCCCCACGTCTCCAGCCCCAGCCTGGACCACGTGCTTCTTTACCGAGCACTCCAAACTCGGTTGCGGTTCTCCCCGTCTGCCTGATCATCTTTTTCCCTCCAGGCCTGTCGGTTAACACCTTGCCTGCAGGTCTGCTGGTGGGTCCTCAAGCAGGTAATGATGCCAGCAATGATGTGCTGAGAGAAGACCTGCCGGCAGGTCTTCTCCTGTGCCAGCTGTGCTGTAGGGGAACAGGTCACCTGAAAGCAAGCACCCAGGATGAAACCCGTACCGAGCACCCAGGATGAGACCCATACCGAGCATGCACCACCCTGGCCGGGGTCAGAAGCAGCGCGATGCCTTACAGCGGTGCCGGTGGGAAGTGTCTTTGGGGGAGTCTTCAAGAGAAGATGCTCACCTACATCAGGGCGGTTTTAACCACCATCAATGAACGAAGAGTCCCTCCTGATGGCTGAAGCTCCAGAAGGAGCCGCAGCAGAAGGGAGAAGGGGTGCCGAGGACACCAGGGCACTGACAAATCTACCCTTGAATTGAAGAAACAGGACTCGGCTGCTGCTCCAAAAGACCCAACGGGCTACTTCTAAACCAGTTCATTTGCTTAAACAATAACCTATTTTCATGTAGCCTGAATTCACAAATGACCATGTAAGAAGTCCAAGTCTTAGAAGAATAAGTTTTAGATTTCCAAAATCATTCCTCAGCAAATATTTTAGAAGCAACATTTAACTGCAGCGATTTATTGGCAGAACATGTAAGTGCACAGGTGTGCACAAGAGTCGGCCAAAGAATTCTGCTTAATTTATGTGCGAACAGTTATGTTACAGAGATATCGCAGGGGAAGAAAGAAAACTAGGATCCTGTAAGAAACAGCCCAAGTCATTTCAATCTGAAAATGCTGGCACTGTGCAATGACAGCAGAAACCTGAGAATAATCTTCTTCGTTCTTAGCATGAGACTGGGAAAAAGCAAAATATTTTTATTCACCAAAGGGATCCTCAAAGTGGAAAACACAGATAGCGACATGTTTCCAACTGGGTAACGTGAACATTTAAAACTTAATCTGATTTTAACCTAAAGCAATTTTTTAAGAATATCTGAGGCTTGGTATTATCAAAGTAGCACTTCAGAGGTGTGAGATCGAACCAAGGCTTGCCTCTGTGCTCCTCAAAGACCCGTGGCCCAACCTGCCTCTAAATAAATTTGCAAAGAAGGAGGTTCATTCCCCTTGCAGCTATTCACAAACACAGACGAGTGCTCCAAAAGCTAAAGCAAGGGCCCTGCAAACCTGGGCTGCCTGCTCTCCTTTGGCAGCACCGGGACACGGTCAGACCCAGCACGGCATCTCCTGAGGCTGCACCTCATCTCAGGTACAGGTCCTTTGGTCCAGAGCAAAACCGGTTTGGATTTTCTGCCAAAAAAAAGGAAAAATATCTACAAAGCCCTGCTGCACGAACAGAAAAAGTCTGATTTTTCGGGGGGTGGATGTAGCCTGGGGGTGAACCAAACGCTGAGTGCGGTAAATGCCAACTCCTGCCGAAAGTCATTGAGTCGAGGTCTTGGAGAAAGCAGACAACAGGAAAAAAAAAAAAGAAAAAAAAAAGGGAAATCCTACCACAGACACACACTTTGCACATGCACTCACTTGCTTTTATCCAACAATTAAAGCAGGAGACGTTTCTCTCCAGCCGCCGCTCGGCGTAGCCATTACCCATTGAGTGACAGCTTTACAGGCCTGAAAGCTATTTTGTGTAGGGAATCAACAGCGTGACACAGCCCGCGCGGTCCAGACACGAGCCCTGAACGCCGAATGGTGCACAGAGCTGTCAACATGCTTCACTGATATAATCAGCTGAAAATGTATAGGGCTGCCTGGAAAAAATATCCACCCCGCCAGATTACATGCTCCGCTGTCTCCAACTGAATAAAACCAGTTTTGAAGCGTGCCAAAGTTCGAGAACTTTCAAAATACTAGTTATTTACTGCAAACCAGACCCAGGCTGGCCAGAAGAGCAGCAGGTACCACCGTACTGTCGATAAAGAGAGAAGCGTACCCACGAAAGTAGGCAAGCCTCGAAAAAGTGGGCAAGCCTTGAAAAAGTGGGCAAGCCTTGAAAAAGTGGGTGATGTCCAAAAGATTTAACAGCTCCACCAAGAAGCCAACTTGTCTTCCTTTCCTTTTTTAAGTGCTTATTTTGCTCAGAGAGATAAAAAAAGAGATATCTTTTTATCTCAAAGAGATAAAAGCCACCAGCCTGGCGGGTCTCAAAACCATAGTCTGCATCAAGGCTCAGCACAGGCTGCTGTAGCCCCCCTCGGCATCACCCCTCAGGCCACCACAGAGGGTGAACCCCCCCTAACAACACTGCTGGACCTCTCTCCAGTCTTGGAGGTGGAGCTGACAACCCAACCTGCAACGCTGCCATCGTTCCCACCCAATACTCAATCCATTGCTTCTTGACTTTCTTCAACAAGATGCTGGAAGAAGCGGTAAAGTCCAACACGCCACCGAAGCCTCCTTACCAACAAAGCCCAGCTCTGCTGACCTTCTGCAGACATAGCAATCGGCGCTTGCTAGACAGACTGACGCCCCTCTTTTCCCCGTGGACAACAACCGCGGCAGATTGTGCTGGAAAAAACCTTTTGCAGATGAAGAGCCCAAACCCAGCCCGAACCAACCACCGATTCATTACCTCCGAAATGAGAGGCACAATTCATCGTACCTAAAGCTGAAATTGAGCGCTATGCAAGACTGTTCATCCCTCCTGCAACTCAAGCTGTCAAACACATCTTCATTAGCTTTTAGTCAACCTACATCAACACAGCTTCCTACACCAGCTCTTCCTAAATCACTCGTCTTAAGGCATGAAAGCCATTAGTACACCAAGCCCAGCTGTATCAACCAACCTAAGAGCCACCGCAACAGCAGCTGCCTGGGACGCAGGACCAACAGGGCATCACTTACAACATGGACAATCTTTTCAATCTCCAAACCGCTGGTAAGCGCCATCAATTTTCCCCACAAATGTCCAAGACATTCAAACCCAGAGTACTGGCCTTAAAAAAAAAAAAAAAAAAAAGCTAAAAGCCAGAAAAAACCCCAAGAAATTGCCCTGGGTTGCGTTACTGTTGCTGCATTGCAGGCGCCCATCAGCCTGACACGTACCGACACGAGAGCCCACAGGCGAACCGACAAAACCAACCACGGGGCTGTCCAGCTCACCCCATGTATTCTCTTGCTCTTTGTCAGACCTTTTCCCGAAGCACAATTAATCTGTGTTCTTCCCTCACAACCAAGCTTTTTACCAGCATGAACCTTTAATCTGGGTCCGTTTTGGGGCAAGACCGAAAATAAAGACCAGGGAAGAAGAAATTCTGGAACAGCAGTAACTCCAACTCAATTTTGGAGACGTAAGGCATATTTCACGTTAAGATGTCATTTACTAACATTTAACGCTAACAGTGTCGTTTGCCCTTCAGCTAGAAGAAAGGCATGTAAGCAACCCGAACTAAACCGAAATTTCCCCATTGCAAAGCATTTCTGCCAGGAATCACAATTCGAGTGTCATGTTTCTTATGCCCTTCTTTGTACAATAACCCTGCGAGTCCACGCTCAGAGGCAATGTTTTATTGCTCGGTAGTAGACGTGCCAGCGGTAACAGAGCATCCTGGACGTCTTCTGCACCAACTTCATGTCAGTGCCTTCCCGTATCGTGCAAATGAGTATTGAAAGAAAGGGGAGCAGCTGGATCGGAACGAGTTACCGCTTTATAACCCAAACTATTACTCTTGATTTTTCACAGCGGAGTGCCCCCGTTTATGACAAATGCCAATTTTGGTTAATTCTCCAAACAAGCAGAAGGACAGATGGGGTGGCGGACGAACGCGTGGCGTGGCAGCCCACTCCTCCCAGCAACGTTTAAGACCGATTCCAGCCCCAGCACAGGGCGATGCCGTGGAACCCAGGCAGGGCGGGTGGAAAGCCAGCTTTTTGGGTGACATTGCCGCAGCACCCTCAGCACACGTCCCCGCAGGACGGGCTGCACAAGCTGTTCCCCTCCGCCCTGCTGCCCTTTCCAAACTCAATCTTTTACCGTCCAAAACAAATGTTTGCTTTTAGTTGTTTCTAAACCACTGCTCTGCCTGCCTTGAACGGCCTCATGGACTGCAGTTAAAAAGCATAACGCAAAAACCTCCAATTCCAGTTTCTTAAAACTTTTGTTTTATGAACTATCTAACCATACTTGGCCTCATTCTAATTAACCACTAAATGCCAAGCAGTCAAACAAAGAGCAAAAATCATTCGTTATCTTGAAGCTGCATCTGCTCACAAAAACCTACGGCGTTTTTTTGTTGCTATTGTTCTCCAGGTTTGGGCTTTTTGAGAAAGCGTACTTAGCGATAACAGAATTGCTAGGTAAATATGTCAGCGAGACCTTCCCCGTCAGCCGTAGCCTTGGGGTGCGATTCCTGTTCACGACATAAAAATTTTTGCTATTTGCCTGATTTCAGAGAGCAAAGTTGGATCCCTGGAAGATACCTGGCGTTGCTTTTGTACACCAGCAGCAGGAATATTTAACTGCTTGAGCACCGGACCCAGACAAGTAGCTTGAAGCCACACAGGACCTTCACTAGGACCTGACCCAAAGTTTAACTGCCCCAAACACCCATCAGAATTACCATTTATAAAATTGGTTTTCCAGCATCTTCAGACATGGGAAGAAGAAATGGTTTTGAGGCAGGAGGGACCAACAGCAGAGAAGCTCATGGTCCGCGAGTGGGGGGACACCAGCCCAGGGGGTCTCTGGAGGTTTTCTTCTGAGCCCAACTGCAGCCACCTGCATGCAACTGGGCTCAGAAGCCCAAAAGTCTTCATTAAACAGGAATGAGCTAGTTAATATTTCAGCCAAAATCCTCCCTTGAATACTTTGGTCCAATATTTAGGTACCAGAGGAGAACTCAAGTTTTTCTCAGCTCGACGTGGCCCTCAGCCCACAACTCCGCAATGGGTTTGCACAGGGACCCAACGGCCCTCGCATGGGCCATCGCTGGCTGGAGGGGGCTGCGAGGATGCAGGGAAGGGGACGGGGCTTTGCGAAGCGAGGGGAAGCATCACTAGGCACCGAGACACCCTAACTTCTGCAACGCTTCCACACAGCCCATTTTTTTCTGAAAAGCAGGAGAAAAGCAGAGTGGCAGACTAGGGAGGAAAGAGTTGACAGCTATTTGCTGTATATAGCGTAATTTTCTTTGGCAAATCCAGCCTGTTGTTAGAAATGTGCGCCAGACGCCTGGATCGGCAGGGCTGAGCCTGCAGGAGCAACGCTTTGTATTTAACACTTGAAGACCTCAACTTCCGAGAGCTCATCCTACCACTTCATACCAGCCAGTGCACGAAGACAGCACATATGGAACCGACTAAGACGCTTGATGCAGCGCCTATAAATTGTCCAAGCTGTGCAGCCGCACATGAGAGTGCTAACAACGACTGTGCAGTGCACATTTGTTTGAAGTCGGATCCTGCTTTTATTAGGGGCGTGATGCTTTCCTCTTCAGAGCGGTGCACCGGCTGCTGCTCCCCGCTACGTGACTTCGCCGCCGGCTGGGACATTTGCAGCAAGGGGTGATGCCGAGGTAGCAGGGTGCATCCGTGGATCCCAGCCTGGCTCCCGGTGCGGAGCGGCGCGGCACGGCGCTACAGGGCTCCCTGCTGCCGGTGCTGAGCCCAAAACGAGGAACAGCCCCCGTGCCGGCACGCACAGGCGACGTGCGGGACAGAGCCCAGAGCTTTGGGGTGCTTGATTCGATACGGGGTCTCTAGGGATTAAGAACACCAGCACCCGTATGAGTACTGAGCACAGAGGCTCTTCCACCTCCCAAGGAAAATCCACCCTACGAGCAAAAGGTTTGGTATTTCTCATCAATCCGATGTCTCACCAGACACGGAGGCCAAGTGCAGCTGAGGAAGATTAGTGCTGAGCCTCCACCGGCCCAGCTAAAGCCTTCAGTCAAAGGACTTTTCCTGCACACATTCCCTTTTCCTACTTTGAGCAAGACCTCAGCATCACTACTGCTGAAAAATGAGTCTGAATCCTGTCACTGCATCAGTAAAAGCAAAGCCCAGCTGTGGCTTATTGAATCTTCCACTAAAGAAAAACAAGAGAAAACTCATTCAGGAGACTGTACGCAGCCTCGGAGAGAAGCATGCAGAAGGGAAGAGGTTTGTGTGTGTTTTCTTTCAACAAGGGAAGGTCTCCATCCTCCCGTGAGCTTTGCTACCCGAACACCTTGTTCGCTAGCAGCATTCCTGGCAGATCCCACACTTACAGTAAAGCAAAGAGAAGCAAAACCAAAACAAAACCCCACCAAACCCTCCAAACCCCCAAGCAATCCCAGGACAGAGCTCAGGCGATGCAAGTTTTCCCCAGAAGAATACTTCAACACCAGAACAAAGTGATTTGGGGTTACTCGGTCTCATGCAGAAGGCCAACCGGGTTTTCCTTCTCCTTCCAAAAAAAAAAAAGAAAACCAAAAAAAACCCTTAAAATAGCAGCCAGCAGATACGCAGCTTCTGGCTACACCGTGCTGGTGACTAGCAACCAGGCAAGAGCTCCCACATATAGGCAATTTAAGTCTCCAAACCTGCCTCTAACCACATCTCACAAAGCACGGCCACCATCCCCATGCCCGTGGCTAACGGCGGCTCAGCAGCGAGCCCCAGGACAGCGAGCCCCCGGGATGCTCTGCTCTCCTGACCAACAGCCCCTGGCCAGGAATGCCCTGGGATGCCCATCCCTTGTTTTAAAAAAACCTTGGGTATCTCAATTTTTTCCTAGCGGTTATCGCAGCAGCGGGATTTAACCTCACTGGGGCGATCCTGCACACCCAGCTCATTTCAGCGCAGCAGCATCCCGCGCCTTAAAGCCCATCGCTGCCACATCAGAAACATTTTCCTGCAGAAGTGCCTCGGAAGCTCTGGCGCATGAGCCTTGGCACGGAAAAACCCTTTCCCCCCTCCTTTACCTGCTTTTTGCTACCACCAGAGCCCAGAAAACTGCAGCAACGCTGCAAAAATCACCGATCCCTACATCGGAGCTCCAATCTTTCACATGCAGTTTACCCGTGTGTTAATTTCAAAATTAAGTTCCACAACCTGCGAACCAGAAAGGGCTTTGGGAAGGGATGAAGATGGGTCCGCAGCCACCGAAGAGGACCAGCAGCACGACGATCCCGCCGCGCTGCCGGAGGGGCTGGAATTACAGCACAGCATCGCCAGTAAAAGAGCTGCGCTGCCCAGGTAAGCTCGTCCTGCTGGATAATACCGAGTTCTGCGCAGTCCGGGAAACCGTGCGCGAGCCGTGTTCCGCGTCAAAGCAACTCCTTTCAACAACAGCAGAAAGAGATGAAAACTCCAAGCCGGCAATAAAGATGTTGCTAAAAAGAAGATACAACAATCCTTTAAAAACGACAATTAACGTCTTTAAACCTCACCTTCCCCCACACGTAGAAAAGGTCTCCTTGCCATCTTCAGAAGAGAAAAATCTCCCTCGATTTATTCCAGTGGGATTTATGCCAGCCGGCGAGCAGGGCTTCCGCTCGCCCCGGCGGAGACGGGATCACCCGGCGTCCCAGCAAGAGCTGACAGCGCAAACCCGGCAAGCGCCGACAAGCCCATCCGTAGCTCAAAGGCAGCCCACGTACTAACCCAGTTCATTATCGCTAAAAAGATAGTAACAGCTGCAGTCAAAAAACAACTTTTTTTTGGTTTTTACGCGTTTTCATCCTGCTCTCTAGAAACACCTCATCAGCTGCACGCCCAGCAACTCCGATTTTGATCTGATTTTTCCGCCACGGGGTATGTTTTATGGGAAAGCATAAGAATTAAAGCCTTCCAGGCAGAAACGCCGCCCCTCCCAACTCCTGCAACCCCCGGTTTCCCAACGCCTGATGAGAACCCGGGTGAAATACACTGACAGGCAGAATGGCAGCACCCTGCAACTGCAGTAAAAAAAATAAAAATCTCATTTTTGAGCCTGAACTGTTTAGTCCTCTCAGTGTCACAGCAGGTTAGCAACAGCTCCAGCCATCAGCTTTAAACGATTTATCCTATTTTCCCTATCCCATGGGAAAATTAAAAAAAAAAAAAAAAAAGTGCTGGTTAAGGTTAGCAGTAGCTCAGCAACCTATTTGCAAGGTTGAAGGAAATAATTGCTCCAAAATTATTTCCTGGATTAATTTCACTGAGCCCAGCACACGGAGAAGACTGGAAGGATCCCGCGAAGTCTGTTTAGGCCATTAGCGCCTGCCCCACGCCGCGTCCGCAGCCCCACGCTTCCCTGGGAAACCTGGGAAGAGCCGCTGCCGCTTCGTGGATAAGAAAATAAAAGGAAGAAGCCAAAGATATATATTTTTTTTTCCTGCTGGACAAGGTATGCTGCATTTACGTCTTCTCGCCCCCAAGGCTGATCAGGTATTTGCTGCGTATCTGGGTGCGTGACGTTATTTTACCTTCCCCAAGCAGCCAACACAGCCTCAACACCCATTTTCTTGCCCCAGCACAGGACCTACCATCAAGAGCGTTGGTCTCATCTTTCCTCCTGTTGCAAGCGCTTAGTATGTATTTTTTTTTTTGAAAACACAGAAAAAACCCCACATGTGCAGACCTACAGAGCAATGCTGACTGTAACGGGGCTCACCGTCCCAGGGCTCGCGGCTGACTGTAAGGGAGATGGAGAACGTTGAATAAAACAACTGAAAAACCAAAAGCCACCTTGCATTTTAGCATTGCTACGTGCAAGCCTGGTTCCTGGGGGCGGCACTGATGGCAGAGGGTCGCTTGCTAAGGGAGCACCCGGCCGGGGCTCCGAGGGAGCCGAGGGTGGAGGAAGCATCGCCCTCCTTTAAAGAAATGGAAAACGGACAAGGGACGAGACAACAAAAAGTTGATTAAGGAGTGTGATGAGGGTTATACCCAGGGAGCAGCGTGCAGGAGCAGCAGCACCCAGCGTAACTATCACGGGGAAACCAGAAAAGCCACGAGACATCCCGGCGCGGGGCCAGGAGCATCAGTGCTGGTGGAGCATGGAGCCGGGGCCACCTTGGCCGCGGTGGAGACCACAACCCCGACACAGCAGCTCCCCGACTCCTCCACCCATACAGAATTCACCATTATAGAGCTGTTACAGGCTCCGAGGTGGATTTTACTTCAAGCGCTGGCTTAAGAGACTTCCTCGCTATCTTCCCCCTTGTTATGTGCCTCAAGAGAGATTTAAAACACCCAGGGTAAAAGGAATTGCAAAGAGGGATTAAAGGCAGCCAGACAAAGGCTGCACACAGAGGGCCAGACCCACATCGCCACGGGGGATCGGGCACTTAACCCCGGTTGTCACCGAGGGGCCGCTGCCGGGACACCGCAGAGGAGGTGAAACAGCAGAGACAAGAAGGGCCTGGCCTTGCAAAGCCGCATTTGCCATGGCTGCTGCAGTTTGGGCTGGCAGCTCTACCTCGGCCCAAATTTAGCCCGCGGCTGGCCCAGGGTACAGGCAGCTTTGTGCTGAACTGGCAGGGAGGGCGAGCCTTCCTCAGGCCTCTTCTCCCTCGCCGCACCGGGAACCGGCCAGCAGCCACCAGCTCTGCCAGCCTTTGCCACCGAAGTCCTGCTGCAACGCCGCACCACGCGAGCCCTGCTGCTGCGAAGCCTCGCAACGCAACAACGTGCAGTGACCACAGCCCCGTGCAACACAACACCCTGCCACACCACGCAATGCCTGCTGCAACACCACGTCGAGCAAGGCCCACCACGGCAAAGCCATGCAATGCAACGCCGTGCCGCTGCAGAGCCACGCAATGCCGTGCAGCACCCGCCGCTGCAAAGCCACACAATGCCACGCTGCTTCACACTCACCACTGCAAACCCATGCAACGCAACCCCACACAAAGCCTGCTGCTGCAAAGCCATGCAATGCCCGTGTCACGCCATGCAATGCCCACTGCTGCAACGCCACGCAACGCAACCCCACACCATGCAATGCCCACTGCTGCAACGCCATGCAACGCAACCCCATGCCATGCAATGCCCACTGCTGCAACACCATGCAACGCAACCCCACACCATGCAACGCCCGCTGCCACAAAGCCATGCAATGCAAGCCCATGGCATGCAACGCCTGCTGCTGCAAAGCCATGCAACGCAATGCCTGTCAGTGTCACGCCATGCAATGCCTGCTGCTGCAAAGCCACGCAATGCAACCCCACGCCGTGCAACACCTGCTGCTGCAAAGCCATGCAATGCCATGCCATGCAACGCCTGCTGCCACAAAGCCATGCAATGCAACACCATGCCATGCAACGCCTGCTGCTGCAAAGTCACACGATGCAACCTCATGCCATGCAATGCCTGCTGCTGCAAAGCCACGCAATGCAATGCCATGCCATGCAATGCCCACTGCTGCAAAGTCACACGATGCAACCCCGCGCCATGCAACGCCCGCTGCCACAAAGCCATGCGGTGCAAGCCCACGCCATGCAATACAACCCCACGCCACGCAGCACCCACCACAGTGTCACGCCACGCAATGCCCACGGCTGCAGCGCCGTGCAAGGTGCCGCCTGCCACCGGTGTGCCTCCCGAACAGGTCCCACGCTTTCCTCAACACGTTCAGGTCTCCCGAACAAACCCCATCAAGAAGAAAGCGCTGGCGGCAGGGGCTCGGCTTTGCACGGCATCGCTCCTCCTCCCCACGCGCAGGCAGGAGGCAGAGCGCGCAGGGCTAAATCGCTTGCAGATTTACGCATCATTTCAAGCGGCTGCTCCGCTCCTCCCGCGGCGAGAGCCGTTTCGGAGGAAGCGCAGATGGAGCGGAGAACGACACGCCGCAGCCGAGGTGCGGCTTCGGCAGGGGATGCTGGCACTCGCCATTTGGAACACATTACGGCGCTGGCATTTCATCAGCACAATCTCGCGTATTTAGTACTTTGCACTTACAACAGCATTTTATTTGGGCTTATGGAAAGAGCTCATTTTAATATCCACCCATCTGCGAGCAATTATTTCTGTTATAGTAGCACTCGGGCCCAACTGGCATCGGCACCGTCAGCACACAAACCCAGCGCCCTTCCCCGAGAGCTTAACAAGAGAGCACTTACCACGGCAACGCGTAGAAGTCTAGGCAAGAGTTTAATTTTCCCCTCCTATAAAGACCGTTAACTATTTTTAAATTGCATCCAAATTCTCGCCGTAATTTTGTGCTCGTGCGCAGTGGGTTCTGACAGATCGCGCGTCTTCGCAGACGTACTCGTCGCTTACTCACTGCACCCGGTTTACTCGGCGCTTTACGTTCACAAAAAACCCCTCAGCCTCTCACATACGGGTTACCTTTCGCAGCCAGACACCTCTAAAAATAACATCCTCTTAAAGTGTTGAAAGATATTAAAACACAAAGTCATTAACATATTCTAAGAGCGGAACGAGAGCTTCGCATGCTCCGAAGCTCCCAGGGTTTGGCTGCCAGTCAAGAAAAATATATTGGATTAGTATGAAAGCAAAATGAGGATAGTGTGCAGTTTAATTAGCATTACAAGATACTACATGTGTATGGAAGAGCAGAGAAGATTTATAGTATTATGTGGTAAGAAAAATAATGTTAAAAGGTTAGAATAATATCGGTTTGATAAAGCACTGCGTACTACGAAGTTAAGCGAAAGACAACTTTGGAACGCCGCTGAGCGTTCTTAAAAAACGCAGGTTTGAGCCTTTGCCAGCCAGTTCAGCTAAAAAGCGTGGAAAAACCCTGCAACTTTGGTCACGTGGCGGCCAAACGCTCGCTTTGGCAACAACAGCAACAACCTTCTCCGTCAAGGAATTCAGTAACGCTGATAAAAAGCCCGGAGCCCTCGCACAAAGTTGCAGCATTTACCCTTCCTAGAATCAGCAGAAAATAAAAATAAAGAAAATATACCGGCAAGCTCAGCTCCGGAAGGGGAAGACGGGGCAGAGCCCGCGCCAGGCGGGAGGGGAAGGAAGCACGGTGCTCCCCGCGCACGCCGCCAGCCTGCGCCGGACTGCGGCCGAAGCAGCGGGCGCTCCGTTCGGCCGCACGCTCGGTCGCTCGCCCCTTCGCTTAATTAATTCTGTATCGCACGCACTTTGTGCGCACCGCTACGCTCCGCCACCTGCATCCGCTCCTCCCGGCGTGGGCAGGATGCCGGGGCTGACCCTGCCCCGATGCGTTATTCCCACATTATTCCTCTGTTTTCCACATTTTTCTGTTTCCGACAAGACATCAGCATCCCCACATTCCTTTGTGAGCGGAAACCTGCCCTCCTCTCCTTCCGAATTAATGACATACTTGCCCCCCCCGCTTTCCCTCTGCTCTTGGCTGGAAAAATTACTCTTTCCTTTGGCACTCCCGCAGTTATTTTCCAAAAATCGGTCGTGTCCCCCTGCAGCTTCATCCGGGAGCACCCGAGCACGCAGGGGAGCACCCGAGCATGCAGGGGAGCACCCACCGGCCACGGAGCGGGGCTGCCTGCGCCCTCCCTGGGTGCTGCCACCGGCCGATAACCCTCCTGACGTCGACACAAGCTTTTGAGACACCAGTTGCAAAATATATTTCATATTTTCCAGCTGCCGCTTCTCTCCTAGACGTGAGATTTTTCCTTTTTCACCTCTTCGCTGTCCTCGCCAGCATCCCCAGCACTTGGAGGGTTTCCCCGCCGAGACGTGCCCTCGGCCGACCTGTGCTCGGAGACCCCCAAGCCGCAGCTATTTTTTCTTTTCCCCCCCTCGCTGACAGTTTCCCCCTTTCCAAAGGGGAATGCCTAAGCTCCAGCCCTCGCAGCTGCACACCTCGGGAGCGGTGACGGCCCATCGCATACGACACGGTGCCCGTCTCACCGGCTCGGTGTAATGATGCAGAACAAAACGCACCCGAGCGGCATCATAAATCTCTGTAAAGCAGCAGAAGGTGCCCGAAGCAGCGCGGTCCCAGCAGCAGGGCCCCCGGCAGCGCAGCTCCCATGCGGCCGCAGGAGACGGTTCCCCCGCACGCCGGGAGTTAAACCCACGGCATACACACGGACCCCTCCGGGCAAAGCTCACGCCGTCCTTAATTTTCCAATTAATGCAGCACACCCGGCAGCCGCTGCCATTCTCCCGACGTTCTGTCCCGTTTTCGTTTTAAAAGGCGGCGTTATGGATTCGTGCCAGATTTTGCACAGCACACTCACAGGCGTAGTAGCAGAAATATGTTTTCTATTTGCTATCGGGCAATCCCGCCGCAGCCCCCTCTCCCCGGCACAGACCCCAAACCTCTCGCAGCCTCAGGAATGCCATCGTCTCCGTCGAGGGACGCGAATGAGGGTTACCATTATAGGCCAGATAACGCGCCGCGGTCTCTCTTTATTGCCCCATAAGAGCTTCCTTCAGCTACAACCGAGACCGCCAAGCATCATTTGAGGGAAAACCCACCGGGAAACGCATCCCAAAACACCACTTTCCTTCTGCTCCCCGTCCCGCCTGCACGGACCCAGGGTTTCCATAACCCGAGATCAGAAGTCACGAAATCCCGCAGCACGAGCCCTGAACAGGTATTTCAAGGTTTGTGCCCCGCAGGGAGGCTGCTTGCAGAGGAGGCTCACGCTGGCGAAGCCTTTCCAACAAGACGCTCTGCTGAAAGCTTTCAGCGCGCTGTCGGGTCTCAGCTCTGCCCTGATCCATCACGCGCCCGTGCAGCCCCCCCGGCTCGGGATGCGGGAGCCAGAGACGGCGATGAACGTGCATGGATGAGCTCGAGGTATGCTCGGGGAGGGAGAAGTCTCTGCAGCAGCTTTAATGCCTTTCAGACCCTTTGACAACACGTCGTGCAAATCGCACCCGAATGCTCTCTTTTACTCCGGAGCTGGAATTGAGAAGAAAGGGCAAAATAATTGCAATTTCACATTAGCGAGGCAAAAGACACCGAGGTGCCCTCGTGGCTGAGCACTCGTACCCTTCTGCTGTTACACCAGGGAAGCCTTGCCTAGATCTTCTGACCAACCTTCGAAACCATTTCAGCACAGAGCTACTTACACTAGACTGACAAAATAATTTTGAGAAACACTGTACAATTATTTTGAGAACAGACAGCAGCAAGTACCTGGCCACAATTCCCTGGTTTTGGTTACGACCCTTCAGTGGCAGCGAGTAGACAACAGGCTAAGTGTGAAAGACAACGTGACGTCTGTCTGTCCTCTACAACCAACGGCCCTTTCCCACGGCCAGGTAGAGGCCAACATGCCACAACCCTTCTCCAGGTGAAACCGCCCAAATAATTCACCAAGAACTACTCTGCCGCAGCATCCTGACCAGAAAGAGAGAAAAACTATATATTACTCCCTAAATCTTTCCCTACCTCCCCCTCAAGGAAAGCCAGTTACTCATTTTTACTAAACATAACAAAAAGCAGTGCACTACTTTTTAAGAGGTGGTGGAGTCACCACCCCTGGAGGTGTTCAAAAAATGTGGAGACGTGGCACTTGGGGACATGGTATAGTAGGCATGGTGGGGTTGGGTTGATGGTTGGACTGGATGATCTTGGAGGTCTTTTCCAACCTTAATGATTCTATTCTAATGAATTTAAATCTGGCATATATAATTTTTGCATGACAGCCCTTAACACATTTTGACACTACGGATGATAAAGGACAATCGTGCTGCCTCTCCAAGAATTCTCCTACGCAGAGAAGATCGTTTCCAGCAATCTCGGGTCTAAACTTCTAGCGCAGAGTAAGTTGCACACTCTCACTATATGTCTTTATCCACGACTACAAGCAAAATATTATCTTGCCTCTAAAGCTTTATTCTATAATTTATCAAATGAGCAAGCAGGCTCTTAGAAGACAGATATAAATTAACAGGGTTGCGTACCGCCTAACGACTGCTGGAACAGGAGGGCCCTGACTTGTTACCTCAGGAGATGGAGGGATACAGGTGGGAAAGGGAAGAAAAACAAGTAAACGAGCAATCTGGGGGTTTATATACGTTGCTTTGGTGGAATATACTGGCAGGAGAGCAATGATACTGTCAGAAAGGCCGATGTAAGTGCTACTCGAAAGCAGGTACGTCCCTCATTGAAAAGGCCAGAGGTGGAGACCGGCGAGGGGGACACCGAGACCGGCGAGGGGGACACGTTTGGCACTGATGAAGGTAAATGCTGGTAACCAAATTCCTGCTCAGCACGTGTTTTCGGATGACTCAGCAGCCGGTCCCGGCCATGACAAGCAGACAGCCCCCCCCGGCCAGCCGCAAGCACCTCCACCTCGGCTTGATCTGCCGTATCTGATGGATATTTGACCGTACTCCAAGAGGCAGACTTTGGCAACTTCCAAGCCTGTCTCAGGACACTCACAAGGGCTTCGCCCGGCATTTGAGAAAAACAAGTTTTTGCAGAAACGTGGCATGACATGGACTTGCTCAGAGAAAAGGCACAGAAACGATGCTCTGCGAGGCTCAAATATTACAGGGATGATGGTTTTTGACAGCAAAACACGGTCTAGTTCAGGCATAACATGTTCTAATGAGCGGTACGTAGTGCCCTGCTGCTTGTTCTCCGTGAGCGGAGCCATTAGCGAAGCGCCTGCCAAACGCTAACGAACGCACCGACAGAATCACTTTTGTGTTCCACAGCACATCCATCTGAAGGGATCATTTCGGTTTTATAACATCGGTCAAGGCCGAATGCACCACCACCCCCCCCACCCCCCAAATCCGCCATCGCACCTCAGAGGGACAGCGATCGAAGCGTCGCTGAATGAAAGCAGCATTAACAAACTTTTCATCTCGACGCCAAACCGGTGATGCAACGCCCCGCAGCTTCTGGGACAAAGATGTGAACTACAATGCCTCAACCTCTGCCATGAAAAATTGCCCTTGTATCTTAAATGAGTTACATATTTGGATACCCTGTAAGACAGGGAAGCGGGGCGTTATCGGGCTGCCAAATCTCACTCCTGTCATGAGGTCATTTCTGGCACGCGGCCAGGAGAGGTTTCTGCCAAAATCTCGGTGCTGACCATCGCTCCCCATCCTTCCCTCCTCTCCCTCCTGCCTCGGGTCAGGAAGGGGAAGGAAAAACAAGGAAAAAATAATAATAATAAAAAAAAAAGGTCAGGGAAAGGAATATTTTTTGTTTTCAAATCAGCTTGTACAACACATGCAGTAATTACTCGGCCTCTTTACTGACAATACTTCACAAAGCTAAACACCGTGGAAGGACTGTTTGAGGGCTCATGGCATTGGGATTGGGATCCTGGATTACTGGGATGCTGGGTCCTCCCAGCGCACCCCGACTCTGACCACTCCCCGGCAGGTCCCTGGGAGAGAACGGCCATTGATCAGATGTCTTGAAATAACAATTTAGTAATTTCTGCTTAATTTACATAAGCAGCTGTCTCCCGATACACGTGCACGGGACCGCACTTTGGGTTTACCAGCAGCGCGGCTCGGCTGCTACGGGTTGGAAAGCAGCTAGGAACCCCCCACGCACCCTGGAGGTTCTAACATTGCTGATATTAACTTTTTAAGTAAGGCTGTTCGCAAATACCTCGTTTCATCGCTTTTATCGCAGAAGGGATACATTCACAGCACCCTAAGACACAGACGGCGGCTGTTTTTAGCCGCACGTAGACTCGAGAGAATGGCAAGGCAGAAAAGGCAGCGAGAAGCAGGAGAGGAGCGCTACTACAAATAATATTAATTGCACGTTGTCACTGCACCAGTTTCCAAACAGAGCGTTTTCGGTGCCAGCAGTCAGGCTGCAAGCCGTACGCTGCCCATTAAGTTCAGCGTTTCGCGTGCCCTTACTACAAGTAAACTTTCTCTCGCAACCAACTGCTTCAATATGTCCAAAAGAATTTTTCATCTTACGTCCGACAGGCCAGATGTAAAATAAAGAAATAAATAATCGTTACCTTATCTGGAGTATGTCAGCCGTAGCGAGCGACGCTTGGATCTTCGTACGCATCCAGAGACAAATTATCTAACGCTGTAATTTATGAATGCCTCAACTATTTACCCTGGTATTTCATTTTACATTCGCTGGAAAGAAGAGCTCTGAAGACTAAACAGATCCAGCACGATAACACGAAAGGAACTTCAGCCACATGCTATTACAAGACAACCTAAGAATTCCAACACAACATCAAGCCGCTGCGACTCACTTTATGTTGACACTGCTTAAGTACCGAAGCGGGGGGTGAAAAAAAAAAAAAAGCAATGACCAGACAGCACGGGTTCTCTCTGGTTCAACGCTTAGATTTTATTATCAGAAGCTGCAGAATCCAAATACCCACTGGAAGGCGCGAGCCCGGCTTTCCCGGGAGCAGCTGAGGCCAGCGCAGCGGAACGGCTGCCCGCTGCCAAGGAGGAGGAAGAGTTTCCAAACTAGCAGTTTTATCAAAGCTATTTCTGTCCTGCCCCCCCCACGCATCGATAACCAACAAGGCAAGGGCTGCCAGGGCACTGTGGCAGGGCTGTGCGTCTCCGCTCCCCCCGAGCCCTGGGACCCCCACCGGGACCCCCCGGCAAAGCCACCCGGCACCTTCGGAGAGCGGGCCATCCGCTCGCGAGGCTCGAAGGGGAGGAAACTCCTTCCTCCAGCTTATCCCGCTTGCAGTGAGGTTTCGTGCCTGGAAAAAATGAGCTAAGTTTGCGAGCGGAGGCCCCAGCTCCGCTCCTGCTCTCCCAGAGGCTCTCGGGACAGGCGAGCCCCTCCGGCCACCACCGCTCCCAGGGGCTCCATGCACCAGCGAGGAAAACTGGAGGCAGAAGCCAACCTGTGCCGCACAGCTCAGCCTTACAGGCTGCTCGGGGGGTGGACAGGCCGAGCCATCACCGAAAAAGCTGATGCATCTTGGTTCAAATAATCAAAACCACCCCCGGAGGAGCGAGGCGAGCGCGGGGCGTGCAGGGAACGGGATTTCCACCACAAAACGAGGCGGGCGGGAGGAGCGGGTTTCCAGCGGAGCTGCGCGGAGCTCTGCGGCCGCAGCATCGCCCGCCCGGGCCGCGGACCCCGCCGGCGGCTGCCGCCAGCGCCCGGGGC
>VYZW01060865.1:14308-35483 GCA_013401315.1 Balaeniceps rex
CAGCACCATGGACCTCTCCTTCATGGCCGCGCAGGTAGGCGCGGCTCGGGACGGGACGGGACGGGCCGCCCCGGGGCAGCGGCGGTGGCGGCGGAGGGGCGCGCGTTCCCCCTTCTCGTTTTCCGCTCGTTTCCTCACCGCTCCAAAGTTGCCTCGGCGCGGGGGTAAACCCGGGCGGCGCGGCGGCTTGGGGAGCGGGCGAGGGGGAAAAAAAAGAGGAAAAAATAAGGAAAAAAGGGGGAAAAAAGACCAGCTAGAGTTGGAGGCGGGGCGCGGGGAGAAGCTGCCGGCCGCGGGTCGGGGCGCAGCACCTGCGAGCGACGAGCAGCCCGGCCCCGCACGGCCGCTGCCCGGCTGTCCGGTCCCTGCCGCGGTTACAGCGCCTTCGGGCTGGGGGGCGGGGAGGCAGCCTCTCCCCTTCCTTCGAAGGCAGACTGCAAATAGAAATCGGAGATTCGATTTTTCGGTTCTTTTCCTCCCTTCCGTACTGTGTTTGTACGTCCATCCGTGTTTTTGTAAGTTGTTGTCTTTGCACACAGAAATCTCGCTTGGCGTGCATAGAAATACTCTTCTGTTTGCACGAACGAATCGTCTAAATTGCAGCTAAGTTCTAGATTTCAGCTTGAGGCATGATCATGGGTATTGGTGTTCAATGTATTGATGCTTAATGTACTGAGAAGTATGTAATGGCTATAAGCCACCCAAAGCCAAAAATCATCTTGGTGAATCCAAGTGAATTAGGTTTTTAAATGGACACACAGTGCTGTGCTTCAGAAAAAGTCACAGACACTGAACATCCATTTCATATTTTTTGAGGATAATTTCTTCTATTCATGCAGATACCTAACTGTATGTATGTAATTTTTTTTTTTCAAGAACGATTTGGATCTGAGCTTGAACTTTTGCCAAAAAACATCACCCACTATTTAGAGGTGGAGTAGGGGCCAGGGAGGCCTTTCCACACTGTTGCTGCCTGAGCACTGACTTCAGCTGGAGGTGGCTGGTCGAAACCAAATCTGATCCGTGCTGTGTTGTTCTGTTTCATTCAGGCAATGGCTGTTTTCTCTTGTTCCCTTCCTTAACGTCTGTTTCTGAGAGGGTGTCAGGCTCTGTCTTTCTGAAGGTGGGCTGCCCAAGAATCTCTTCCGTTTGGAGGTATTTCTAAGAAGAATATTTTTTTAAGGAAAACCACAATGAGGAGGAGGAAAGCATGATTGCTACCTATTTGAGGTCTTCCTGGAAACTGGGGTATTCAAAGGAAATTTTGTACGTGTCAGATCATTTTCCTGTGGTCCTTTTCAGCATGATCAGCCAGCTCCCTGTGTCCATCTTTTGTTCCTGAAGCACTGAACTGAAGTGGGACGACCCTGTTGCACAGAAGCAGAGGTGCAGCACAACGGCAGGTTTACCAGTGGTGCATGCTGAAGCTGGGACCAGCGCCACCCTTGCCCTTTGTATGCTCTCCCTTATTCTTGCTGTCCCATATTCCACATATCTTCTACACTAATTCTGTGCATTGGAAGAGTCACAAAGCTGGGTGCTTTAGTCCTCTCAGAAAAGTTACCTGTACAAATATGTCATATACTTACTAAGGTTACTAATGCAACAATTTACAGTGAATTATGTGTGTTTCCTCCTGATCCTCTGGGGTTGGTTTATTATTTTCCTTTGTCACAACAAGTGACAAAGAATAATTTCTTTCAATGTTATTTTGGTGAATTTGGGGAATCTGCCTTTCCTTAGGCAACATCTTTTTAAGGAAGAAAAGTATTTATGTTAAAACCCCACAGCGGGGAAGGCTGTCTATGAAGCAAGGTTTGCCCTCCCTGACGCGGGTACAGATGTGCTGTCCCTGAGGCAGAAGAGGTAGAAGCCTTTGTCGCGTTTCCCCCGTCCCCCTCTAGACACCACGCAGCAGCATGGGGATAGGGACAAGCTGCGACAAGACTGCGGTACGGTTACGTGCAATCCCTCCTGTGGCCCAATATGCCTTGGGAAGAAAGGGTTGAATGCCTTGGAGCTGTCTCTGCCACAAAGCCCTTTGGGTGGTGAGGGGAAGGTGGGAGGCAGTTGGGGCTCCTGGGTGTCTCTCCTGGCAGGGGCATGGGGCTCACCGAGTCTGCACAGCACCTGTTTCGTGGGGCACTCTAGGGAGTCCTCTGGGGGGTATTTGTGTAATTAACCTTTCATAAGCTGTAGGAGAGGATTTCTTGGGCTCCTCTTCTATGGAAGGAAATGAATCCAGTGGTTAGGTTGTTGTGTACAGCAGATGCTACACTTACCTCTGTTACTCCCCTGTCACAGGCCTCGTGTACCTTTCTTTCTGAACCGGGCTACCCTTTCCATTCCTGTCACCACAGTGGCATTTAACCCCCAGAGTGTCACTCCTCTAATTTAGGTATTGCTTTTCTTCAACTTTCTTTTCGCTGCTATATCTTTTTGTCTTTTTTTTTTTAATCATCTCTGTGGCATCTCTGGTGATGGGGTCCGTTGAGGTGACCTTCAGTAAGGGGTATGTGAGAACAGAAGAGAATTATTGACCTGGGCTCCCTGCTCCTAACCGCATTTAAAGATGGTCTGCCATCACACTTATTAACTTCCTTGTGGCATACAATAAGGCTTGCATTTTACCTGATGAATACCAGGTGCATGAATACTTTATACCAAAATAGGTAATGCCTGAACTGAGATGCTCAATGGCGTAAAAGCAACAGTTACTTCTCAAGTTAATTTAGTTTCTACAGGATACTGTATACTATTTATGTTCCTGTAAGTTGCTTTTTTGTATTATTCTTAGAACACCTTTGGACTCATCATGGCTCATCATGGACCCAAGTCGGCTTTGCTAGATGTTTTGTGAGACACCATAAACGATCTGTACCTTAGAGCGCCTCTGATCTATGCACAGAGACAGAAGGTGTGTGTAAGCTAGGTCAACACTTTCAGCCTCAGTGATACTGTAACGTGTTATGGAGGCTTAATATCTGGCCTCCTCTAAAGCGCACAGGGTGAAAGTGTAAGGCCAGGTAATGCAATAGTTAACAGTGTCTTTTAAGGAAAGTTTCAGTGCGTTTGCTAAAACATTCAGTGGGTGAGAGTTTGCATGTCTGGATAACTGTACCGGTATGTTTGCCTCTTCAGACAGCTGAATACAAGGAAACCTGCTTTCTAGAAGCACTGAGTATACAGAGCAATATGAATAACCCACAGCTTTCATATTCAGCACCTCCCCTGCTTTTTAAGATGTCTGTGAGACGGTTTGTGCCTTGGAGGCCCTGAAACCATTTCGTGTGCCAGCAGAAAGATAAATGAAATGCCCCCCGAGTGATATATTTGATGCCATAGAAAGGATAATGTTTTGCTGATAAAAATTGTTGTGGAACAGGAGAGGAGATTGTCAGGTAGTAATGCTAACAAATCTGTGCAGTCTAGATACAGCACAAGGGTTTGGCTGCCCAGCTTAAGCAAACACATCTGACCATCTCAGCTGTAGTACATTTATTAGCTATGTCATGAAGAACAGCTTTTGACTGTAACAATTAAATCCGTTGTTAAAATAAGCCTTTTTGCATCTGTGCATTCATCAGTAGTCGGTTGCACAGGCTTGGGTGTCGTTTTCTGCAGGTGCTCTAATTGATTTCTGTTAAGGTCAGTTGTGCTAATAAGCATGACTTGCACCTAGTCAAAGCCTATTAGCTAGTATTTTTTTTTCATTTTAAATCCAGATTTTAATTAAAGTCATCCTGTACACCTCAAGATACTATGCCAAAGATGTTCAGCCACTGCTGAGCTGTATGACTGACTCATTTCTGTGTGTTGTTCAGTGATTTCAGAGTGCTCTTGTAGTCTAGGTAACCTCAGAAATAGCCTCTTCTTATAGGTAGAGACTTTCACTCCCAGCATAAAAGCCTGGTTTTGGGGGGGTGCTGAGCACTGGGTCCAGGCCAAGAGCACTCAATGCTTTTCAGCAGGGGTCAGGGGTTTGTTGGTGATGAGCTGTCCCCCTCCCCACTCCTGACACACTAGAATTAATATCCATTTAACAACCGGCTAAAGCATTTCTGGTGGAAAAAAATGCAACAATGAAAATTGCATTTGGGCTAATGGGAGCAGGGTTGAAATGTGTATTCAACTTGAAAAAATAGAGGTGCATAGTGGGGAAAAAACTGGGAAGCTGGAGAAGAAAAAAATGATGTCATGGTCTTCAGTGTGATACAAATCGATATGAGCTGAACAGCACCTGCAGCCATAACGCCGGTTACATGTTTTTCAAGATTTATGTTTGCAATTCAACTTTCCTTAAGTGATTTCTGTAATTTTTGTTTCATATTAAAAATGAAGAATGGATTTCTTTAAGTTGCAATATTTTTATGATAGGGTATATCTCCATACAGTAAAAATATTATTTTAATTGTCAGATAAATGTCCTTTTCTTCTTTTACATATAGAACAGGGAAAAGCTAGTAAGAGCCTTGGGAACATGGTCATTTCTGTGGATTTTTTTTTGGTCTCAGTCATATATAGTTTACATATGAATTATCTGTTGATTCTCCATGTTCAAAAACTCTTTGTAAACAATGTCTGAGGATTTGAAATACAGTAAGTTGAATTCTTTGTTTCAATGATTAAAAGTTGTATTTCTGTAATCTTTAATTTCTATTGTAGTGTTGAGGATTTTTTTTTTTAAATAAAAAACCATGACATACTTCAGGAGCTAGAGAAACAAATGAACAACTTTGGTACAGAAAGCAAAACGATTTAAATAATAAAGATAATTTAAATGTCATTGTTTTTTTGTTCTGTATTACTCTTCTAAGATTCCAGGTGTGGTCGGTGATCATTCAAGTCACTCTGAGCCTTTCATTGCATTGGCAGTAGTTCAGGTCACTTTCCCCAAAACGGGGCGATGGTCCTTGGTGTACCTTGAATAAACCCTATAGCTACCTATAACAATGTCAGTGTAACAAGTCCAAGGCTGCCATGCCTCCACATGAAACATACATTGTTATGAGCTGTTAAAATTCTGGAAAGCACTAGAATACACACAGTAAACTGAGTTCATTTAGGACATGTTTGACTTAATACTCATGTTTTCCAGAAGGTGCGGACTCCCCACATCTATGCTGCAAAGCTGGTGTGTGCACAGAGGGTGTGTTTGGCATTTTGGGACATCCAGCTGCCTGAACAGAGCTGCTGCATTTCCAGAAATGCCAGACATAGGTGCAGTATCCTTTAATTCCTCTCTAATGAGATTTCTGGACACTAGAGGATGCACAATTAGGATCCGCTGTACTCTGCTGTATCAGCACAGAGGAACCAGAGTGCAGGATAATCCTGCATCTGTTTTCCCACTTTTCTTTATGTATTCTCCATCTCAGGAGTCAAGAGGGGTTCAAAGCCCTTATTAGCTGTGTGGTCTTTCTACAGCAAGGTAATCTGAAGGTATTAAAAACAAGAGGGTTTAGAATTGTGGTTTTGGTAGGTTATTCCCACCAGCTCAAAACAGAATCCAGGCTACTTGCTCAGTGTGAGCTTGCATGTGTGCCTGTGTGCACCATGTATGTGCTGAGAAAGCTGAATTCACTGCCTGCCTCCAGAGAGAGACCAACTTTTCGGTCATGTTTGTACTTGGAGAATCTATGCATGACTGGTGAATGGGGTGGTCATTTGGAAGCTTTGAAATTGCTGGTGTAAGCTTAGGACTGATTTATTTTACTTTTTTCTTTTAAAAGTGTGATTGCCAAAAAATGAGCTCTAAACCAAACCACATGGATAATCAGGATTTAAAGATTCATGAACATCTTCTTGTCAAAATCTGCCTTGATTATAATCTAAGACCTAAGACAAAACCTCTTTGATCCATAGCATCAAACATTAATAATGTTAGCTAGGAGGATGAAGGCATTCTCTTACATGACTAGTTCAGTGCTCACTTATGTACAGCATAATAGGGCACTGAACGTTACTCTACCAGCTCTGTTTTCTTCCAAAGGTTGAAGTAATTTTCTCTGGCATCCTTTGATTCCTCCAGAATATCTTGACCTATAATAAATAGAATCAAAGCATCAGGAAGCTGAAAGAGCAGACCTGAGTTTAACTGAGGATGTCTCAGATGCTCAAAGTTCAAGTTTAAGTCCTGGTGCCTCGCTGTGGTATGGCACAGCCACAGGGACCAGCTGCATAATCCAGGTATTGCAGAAGTCCTGTTCTGTGTGCAGAAATCAGTGGTGTCCTCATCCAGGGTATTGCTAGCAGTTGAGGTGAGAATCATTTTCTAGAGAAGTCTTTCTGGTAACGGCTTGGCACAACTGCATTAGATTTTTATTAGTGAGGGGGACACGAAGAATCCCTGCACCTTTCTTATCACTGCAGAAACAGTGCAGACTGCGTTTCCAAGTCTTGTATAGCAGAAATTTCTGTGCCAGCAAAGCCTTTGAAAATTCTGCAGAGATTTGGGCATACTGGTTTTGTAAAGTGTTGATACTGCACTTTGGAGGAGGCTGTTGTTCCAGAGTTGTGCTTGTAGTTGCTGTCAAAGATGCTAAAAGCAGTGATTCCAATCCAGCAAAATACTTAAGCACTTATTGCACTTGGAGCACATGTATATTGTTCCAGTAACATCAGCGGGACTGTCCACTTGCTTTTTTTTGACTAATCTAGGCTGAATTTCTCAGTTCATTGATGCGCTGCAAACATGGGGGTGGTGGTTCTGCTTTAAGTTTTGTTGGAAATGGGATGGATGCTGGCCATTAGGAAGCTAGTTTCACCACCTTCCTAACCTTATTCCCATACTGGGCAAACGCCAAAAAACTCCAAATGATTCAAAGAGTTGCATGGGGATTTAGTAAAGCAGAGTTATGCTGTGGTGACCGTTCGTACACCATCAAATTAAATCATTGGTCAAAGAAAACATTAGAGTATTCAAATGAAGTGCAGTGATGTGGAACACAGAAAATTAGAACAGCAACCCAAGGAAATTCAGCAGTGACCAGCTCTGTTAGCTTGCTATGTCTGTCTGCTGGGACTTACTTTCCTTGAAGGTATTTTCTGTCATGAATTGCATTGTCTCCCTAAGCCAGTGAGGTCTGTTGGAGTCCTCTGTCTGTTGTTTCGGCAGGCTTCTTGGTTTGATGAGTGTAGTATCGTAAACAGGATTAGTGTTAACCCCTTCCACTGTTCACAGGGGTGATGTTTTTTAAAGGTGTCTTTTGAAATAGCAATGACTCTCTGTTGTTTTAAGCAAATACATACTCAAGTGTGAAAGGAAGGTCCTTGAAAATTGGTTGTAAACTCATGATAGTCGTGTCACCCATCAGTGGCTTGATCTACTTCTCATGCCAGTGGCTATGTCAGGAGTTGCTCCATTTCCGTGGAGTAGCAGCAGGATAAATGCAGTGGAAGCCTTTGGCAAACATGATGCTGACATTGCATATGCAAGTTGTTAGCACTTGGATACAAGAAGGGTCAGAATGAAGTGTGTGAATTCCTTGCTGTCTATTTTGAAGGTGCTGAGTATCCAGGGTGTGCTCTCCTGTCCCCTCTGGTGCTGCAGCGAACAATACCTGTCCCTACCTTGAGCACTGAACAGGAGAAAACCCCAAGGCCAGCTGTGACACCAAGACCAGGAGCACTGAATACCTATTGAATGTACGCTCTGCAGCCTTGGAAGGATTACGGGGAGCAGAGGCAACACGGGGTGGAAGATCTCTTCCTGAAAGTACGACCACGCGGCATGTACACAGCAGGCAGAGCTGACGCTGTTAGCGGTAGTCGCTACCCACCCTTTCTCTCTCTGGCTCGCACACCCACATGATGTTTTCAGGTCTGTCTCACAGCACCGGCTGTTTGAAATGACACGTGCTCTTAGGCTGAATCTTTAGTCTTTCTGTTCTGAAAGCTGAATTCCACACTCCTTGTAGCTGCCAGAACCAAAACCTGCCAAGCAGCAGCTAATTAGAAAACATTAATGTTACAGGCACTTCAGAAAAGCTCAGTGCCTCTTTGCTGTCTGATGCAGGGTCAGTTCTTTTTGTTGTGCAAAGAGATAATCTCCCGTTTGGAAATGTTTTAAAAAATAGAACAAAAAAAAGCTTTTAACCTCAGCTGGTTCTGTTGTAATTTTGCTTGTAAGCCTTTCAAATGTTAGGAAAGGGGGAACAGTCTAGGAATGAGCCATGCATGGCTGAACCAAAACCAAACTTCCATCGACTTCCACTGTGGCTTTTTTTTTCTGCCAAAACAACTGGATGAGCATTTGCAAAACGTGGGAGGATGTGCTGAGCCTTGGGGTGCGCTGGGTTCTGGGACTGATAAAAGCTACCAGCCCCACAGGGTCACTGCATGGAAGTAGAAAGGACAGCTGTGTCTCTTTGGCTGATGTGTAGAGGTGTTGAGGTGTACATTCAGAGAGAAAAAGTGACAACCAAACTGATGAGGAAGTAAATATGTTAAAATGTAAAGTTTTAAAGGGTTTCTGAGAGTGCAGCTGAACCCAAGGACTTGGAGCAGCTGATCACACTTAAATTCTCTCAGCCCCCAATTAAGTGTATGCTTAAAGTGTGTGAGTGATCCTCTGAACTACACCTCTGTTTAAATGAAGTATATAATTAAGTGCCTTGATAATCTGCAGTAAATGGCAAAGCATTTTGAGGTATCATAATAACTTTTCTTTAAAAATGAGCTCCACTTGAAATAAATTAGGTTGCTCCTTTCCTCTCTCTGTCTTCCCCTCCTTGTAAGTTTTTCTGGACTCTTCTCAGGGATTTTCTCCTACCTTTTCTCTTGGAAGGAGAACATTTTATACACACATACAACTCAGGTCTGCTGTCCCGTTTGGGTATCGTCTTTCTATGTCTCTCATATCCTTCATCCTTACCTTTTGTAAATTATTTCAGAAGCTATAGCTGCACTAGCTCAAGTCCAAATCCCACAAAGATTTAAGCTTAGATCTGGAAGATGGGAACCAAAAAGTAAATATTTCTTCTGTTCAGGGACAGGAGATGAAAGTGGAACAGAGCAGCAGACTAAAACGCTACAGTCACTGAAGATGCAAGTGTAGTAAAAAGAGTGAGTGGCGATAGATGTAGAATCTAAACCCCCAGGAATGGGAATGTCACCCCTTCTGCACTGTTTTGTGTTTTGGTCACTCTCCAGCTGGAGCAGAGCAACTTACAACCTTGACTTGAAAAGTTCTGAATTCTCTTCTCTAGATGCTGAGCCCAGCAGTCACTTGGGAGGAAAATATTGAAAATGCATTCACAAACACTCTCTCTCTTTGTCTGTCCTATGATATCTTTCCCCCCACAGATCTGGAGGAAAACTTTATCGAATATGTGGTTATTAACGTTAAGGCACAGCAAATGGTTGTTCTGTAATAGGATCCAGGCTGTGAAATGGTTCATTCTGTGTTGGTCTCTGAGCCATCTGATTGAGCATGCTGTGAAACTGTGCAGATGGGCAAGGCAGTGAAATCCTACACTGATTTGTTGTCAGGGTGGCAGATGTTTTATTCTCCTGGTGCATTCTCTGGCATTTCTCATGGACATGAAACAGGAGCAGAAGAAATTGAATTGCTGTGCTCTCTTGCCCTTGTTCACCAAGGTAGTTTTGCAGCTCATTTCTCCTGTAATCTTGTGAAGTGTGAGAAGAGGTGTGCACCTCCTGACTTCTCTCACAACTGTGCTTTATACTTTCACAGGTAACCTCCTTTACCCAGCCAGCTGTAATTTTCAGCATGGGTGTTTTCACGGTGCATCTCTTGCTTATCGCTTTAGTGTACTTAATACCCTTAACAATGCTTTAAAGATGAGCATTCGGATAACTAAATAAACAATCCTGCCTCTAAAACATTTGTCTCCTGACCTCTGGTCTGCACAGTACATAGCCAGCGGAAAAGGAGGGCATGGAGAAGGCAAAAGACAACATGCTGATGTAAGCTGCTGTCTAGGCTGCCACGGTAGCAACCCCTTGCTGTTCCTCAAAGCCTTCAGGTACCAGCGTATGTCACAGGGAATGCTGAAGAAGTGAAGGGAAATGGGAGACAACTAACAAAGGTAGTTTTGGCCAAACTCTGATGTCTTCCTTGAGCACGCAGCATGGTATGATTTGAATTGATGTAGAGAATGCTGGCCAGCTCCCGGGAGCCACTTCATTTCTAAAACTGTTGGCTTTGGAAATGACAAAGCCAACAGTTACTAAAAATCTTAAATTCAGTTTTAGAGGAGAATAAATGGAATTAGGACAGTCTCTTTTGAAACGAAAGTTGGTCTTGTCTTGACACCTGATCTTTGCCATTAGAAAACTAATCACATAGTTTTACGCTGTAAGTTTAGCCTTACCTAAGCAAGAGTATAATTTCCTTGATACAAACAGATTCAATAATTTTTTTAGTGTTAGCTTCTTTAATTAAAAAGAAATTATTCCATACCTTGTGTAGCACATAGGCTAAGAGGGTAATTCATCTTACTCCACCGCATCCATGATATCTTTTTTTACAGAAATATGTAACATTTAGGGTATGGGTGCATCTCCATACTTACTCTAGAGATCTCTGGAACCGTACAATATAAATAGTGGTTGGGCATATGCTGTCAGTTTTGGTGAGACATGACTGAGACCTTGCACCCAAACATTATGATCATCTGTGATGCCTGCATTCTGTCCTGCAGGACCATGGTATGACCAGGGAGGGGAAGGACTGTAAGTGCAAGCTGCTGCACGTCCAGGCTGGGCCAGCATGGGCATACACACTTAGGGTGGCAACCAAAGACAGTACGGCTGTGTCTATCACCTACGGGTGGCTCCAGGCTACTGCTGTATTTCAGAGTTGTTGTCCAACTGCTCTATACAGCAGTGACTTACCGCTTACTCGGTTCAACTTCTAATGTGATCTTCATTCTCATAAACTTCAAAAATTCTTATGAAGAATGTAAAGTTTCCCCTGCAAATAAAGGATACAGAGAGGTAGGCAGGACTTCCCTGTGATGCCATGGAGGAGATAAGGGTCTTAGGGAGAACTGATTCCCAGTTGGGCGCTTCCTCAGTGGGGAAGCTTAAACTGGCCGTGGGTGGCAGAGGCAAAGCAGCAAATCCTTCTTATGTCACGTGTGTGCAGTCAGGTGGCCCAGCAGGTAATGCTCAGAGCATCCCTCGAGGAGTTGTCAATATTGATGAAGTTACAGGTTTAAGCTTACAGCCTTGCACTTTGGTACTGGATTCGTGACTATCAAGCTTTGAGGTTTTTTTTTTTTTTTAAAACTATGGTGTCATTTCTTTCAAAATGAATCTAGCAGGTGACCTTAGTGAAGTTTGGAAAACTGGGACTGTCAGACACTGCACCATTTCAGTAAAGCTTGACCAGCTGGCAGAATGGGGTGTGCTCTTCCCCAAAAATAAGCAGCATCTCTCCGAGTGCTGATTTTGACAGAAGCCCCAGCATCGGTTTAAGAGTAATACAGCTCATGTATAACTCTTTGCCTGAGGATCATACTATGCTTCTGTCAGTCCTAGTAGCCATCCCGTTCACAGCCTGTCTGGCAGGAGGAGCAGAGTGGTGACAACAGAGGAGATGCTGCAGCTGTCACACCTATTTACAGCTTCTCAGTCACTGACGTGGGAATAAACAAACATGGTATTCATGCAGTTGCATGGTTAGCAATTTATTTTTAAAATCAGTTGCTTGAAAAATACCAAGGCACAGGTAAAAAATAGCTCTGTCAGCACTTTCGGTCCAGTTTGCAACCTAGTGCTTGACCTGAGGGTTTCCGTCTCTTTCTGTTAATTTATAAGAGTTAAGGTAAAGGCCACATCCTTACCCGATGAAAGCACATGTTTCTCCTTGGAGTGAAGTTGCACCAAGATGGGATGTGGCTCTCCAAATGCAGGAACATACTGATTCTTGTCTGCTGCTGCCATTTTATTCCCTGATTTTATTACCCACTCTGCAGCGATGAGTAACTATCTCGCATGTAGGCAAGTGATATTTACTGTAAAAAGGCTGAGTGAATTCATTGGTGAGCAAATGTTCAAAGAAATAACAATTAGAGATTGCTTTCCTGTTTTGTTTGAAAACACTGAAGGTCAAAAAAATTGAAAATATAAACATTTTCTCTTTGATAGCCAAGAAACAAATGCTCGAGCTCATATCTTCCACCATCACATCCCCAGAAATGTGGGCATGAAAGTAACTGTAATTAATGGCTGGTTTTAGTCACTAAATCTTTATTAAAGTCAAACAATGGCTGACAGTAGACCATTTCTAAACAAAGCAGTAAGTCAGGAAAGTTGACAGGATTAAAATTTGTGGTCTGTTTTGGGAGATGAAATGGAACAATTCCAGATAAACAGAAGGAGGGCGAGCCCCTAATAACCCACACAGAGACACAGTATTTGGGGACATGGATGTTGCACTCTGGTTTTCCTTCTTGTCTCTGCTTTCCTCCTCAAAGCTGCAGAGGGTACCACACAGAACAAGCATCTCATGGCAGGAGCTGTATTTTTGGCTTGGAAATGAGAGCAATCATCCCTTGAGCATAGCAGATTGGTTACACAGTCTGATCATTGGTAATCGCTCCTTAGCAGCTGGCTCTCGGAGACGTACTCCAGTACTGTGGCTGCTACAAAGGGGTTTTGTAATCAGGCTGACCTGTGGTCAGTGTTCCTAAACAGGACTTACTGGTCCCTTAGGATCTCATCTATCGGTCTGTTTCTGAAGTATGTGGGAAACAGCGTGATTGTGTGTACTTACAAACTCAGCCCCCAGTGGGTGCTAGTACATGGATGGTGTTTTCAGGGATGTGACCTTAGAGCTGCAGTGAAACACCTTGGGATTCTTTGTTTCCTCTCATTTCGAGAGGCTTCAACCCTGCTGCTGCTACCTTTCTTTGACGTGCTGATACAGCCTTGCACCTGATTTCTGATTGTTAGTAGCACATGGCATTGCTACCATTTGGCCGTCCTTTGCCATGGCTCTCTGTGATGGTACTGTTCCTTTCCTGCCCACCTCCTCAGCTAGTACCAAATAAGTTGGGCGCTTGTCTCTTAGAACTGCTAAGGGATGTATTTATTCAGTAACTTAAAAGCATCGTCCTATGTAGGATCCTGTACATGGACGTGGTACCCCCTGATGTGGTTCCTACTGATTCATCAGGAGCAGAGCTGTGCGTTACCCTGGAGGCACCAGATTGTAAAACGTAGCTTCCAAATGTAGCAGTCTGCATGTTTGGGCTTTTTTTTCCTCCTACTTATATTTTTCCTCCTGTTTTTCTAAATAATCATAAAGCAGACTTGCTTTTGTGAGGGGATTGCTGGAACCAATGCTTCAAGCAGCACAACTCCCATTCATCTTTCAAATGTGCTACCATTTTTGCTGTAGGAGCATTTATTTCATACACAATCTGGGCTACATTTATTTTTGTAGGTCCAAATTCAACTGTGGGCTGTGCTGCCCAAACCCAGCACTGGATTTATGTTGTGGGAACCATAAGCAAAACCCTGACTCCTCCAGAACCGGATTTTTTTTTTAATCTATTTCACAGAAGCAACTAGATAGCCTCCAAATCTGTTCTGCAGAAAATGTGACAAATTCACAAGGAGACAGGTTGATGGGAACAACTGCTGTTAAAAGGCAGGAGGCAAAACAGCAGTAAGGGCATATGTGCATTCACATCATGTAAACCTGATGGCTAGTGGTGGGAGCCCACGCTTGCTTTCCTCCCTCCCTGGGAAAGCCCCACAGTGACAAGATGCTGCCTGACCTTACTGCCACTTAAGGATAGGGTTAGCCCTGCCGTATCGATAGTGTGCAGGCGCAGGCGGCTCCCTGTTCATGGGGCCCGGGCAGAGCAGTGGCCCCTGAGCACTGAGGAGCATGTGGGGAAGGAGGAGTCGGCGGAGGGTGGCACTGCTCTTCTGCTCTCTATCTGCTGCTGCCCACCAGCGTGGCTGCCCTTGTCTGCCAGAGCGAAAGAAGGGCCTTTATCTGAAGAGCAAGAAGGGATCCCAGGAGAATCATAGAATCATTAAGGTTGGAAAAGACCCCTAGGATCATCTAGTCCAACACCACCATGCCTACTATACCGTGTCCCAAAGTGCCACGTCTACACGTCTTTTAAATACCTCCAGGGACGGTGACTCCACCACCTCTCTGGGCAGCCTGTTCCAATGCTTGGCCTCTCTTTCGGTAAAGAAATTTTTCCTACTACCCAATCTAAACCTCCCCTGATGCAACTTGAGTCCTTTTCCTCTTGTCCTATCGCTTGTTACTTGGGAGAAGAGACCAACACCCACCTCACCACAACCTCCTCCCAGGTAGTTGTAGAGAGCGATAAGGTCTCCCCTCAGCTTCCTCTTCTCCAGGCTAAACAACCCCAGATCCCTCAGCCGCTCCTCATAAGACTTGTTCTCCAGACCCTTCACCAGCTTCGTTGCCCTTCTCTGGACACGCTCCAGCACCTCAATGTCTTTCTTGTACTGAGGGGCCCAAGACTGAACACAGTACTCGAGGTGTGGCCTCACCAGTGCCGAGTACAGGGGGACAATCACTTCCCTACTCCTGCTGGCCATGCTGTTTCTGATACAAGCCAGGATGCTATTGGCCTTCTTGGCCACCAGGGCACACTGCTGGCTCATGTTCAGCCGGCTGTCAACCAGCACCCCCAGGTCCTTTTCTGCCGGGCAGCTTTCCAGCCACTCATCCCCAAGCCTGTAGTGTTGCATGGGGTTGTTGTGACCCAAGTGCAGGACCCGGCATTTGGCCTTGTTAAACTTTGTTAAAGAAAGGGTGTTTGCAATACGGGTGCTCCCATGTGTTGTTCAAGGGACTCCTCAAGTCCACATCGATGTGTGTGCGTGTTGAGTGCTTGATGCTGAGGGCAGCCGTAAAGCATTGGTGGGAATAAACACATGCCTTGCCTGCGTGACGTACGTATGTCCAAGGGAAAACAATGCACGTCTTAATTGTCATGTGCCTGAGACATATAATAGAGTTGGAAAAAAACCACACAGGAATCATAAGCAGATATAAATGTGAGTGCAGTGCCCACAAACTGCTCAGCAACGGCAGTAAATCACAAATTAGCCTTATACAGACCTGCGGAAGGAAAAATGCAAGCTGAGGAAATAACAAGTGACTGATGAGTACTCTGCTCTTTGGCTGGATGCAGAGCAAACTGGGAGTGCTGCGAAGATTTGGAAACCTGAAATGATTAACCAAAAAACCCAAAGCTATTGGTTTTTTTCTTAGTCTCTGGCCTTCCCCTTGTCTGTCTCAGTGTTGTGGTTTAACCCTAGCCAGCAACTAAACACCACACAGCTGCTCCCTCACTCCCCCTGCCCCGGTGGAATGGGGGAGAGAATCAGAAGAGTAAAAGTGAGAAAACTTGTGGGTTGAGATAAGAACAATTTAATAAGTGAAATAAAATAAAGTAAAATAGTAGTAATAATGATAACAATATAATAATAATAGTAATAATAATATACAAAGCAAGTGATGCACGATGCAATTGCTCACCACCCACTGACTGATGCCCAGCCAGTCCCCGAGCAGCGATCGCTCTCCCCAGCCAACCCCCCCCAGCTTATATACTGAACATGACGTCATATGGTATGGAATACCCCTTTCGCCAGTTTGGGTCAGCTGTCCTGGCTGTGCCCCCTCCCAGCTTCTTGTGCACCTGGCAGAGCATGGGAAGCTGAAAAGTCCTTGACTGGTGTAAGCACTACTCAGCAACAACTAAAACATCCGTGTGTTATCAGCATTATTCTCCTACTAAATCCAAAACACCGCACTATACCAGCTATGAGGAAGAAAGTTAACTCTATCCCAGCTGAAACCAGGACACTCAGTTAGTTTCCTGCTTTCAAATGAGGACCATTTATATCACAAATAAATCCTTGTGCCAACTGTTTCATCCATCATTTTGTGTTTCCTTTCAAAATCTCATCTCCTGATTCCAGCTGGCCTACAATGACCTCTTCCATTATCCACTTTTTAGATTTCAGAGATTCCTTTTCCCATATATCCACTCAACCTTGCATATAGCAAGGCCGCTTTATTGTTTTTTCTCAGAATACCTTCTGAAAACCATCCTTTTTTAAAGTCGGCAAAATACTGGGCAACGGCTGGACTGCTGGTGCCTGTAATCTTCTAGTTGTAGTTCTGTCTCATTGCCATCTTTGCCCTTCTCCCACCCCTTTATTCTTGGGTTTTGATTAAGATGTTTTTATTTATCTTCATAGTACCTGTGGGATCTTTATATTTAACTAGAATTATTAGTCTCTAGAGTCAGAGTAATATAATGAAACATTTTCAAATCACAGGTATTGGAATATTCAACCCACTGAACACAGTTTTCAAGGCATTTTATCTTTTTCTCCACACCTGTGGAGACAACTAGTGTACCTGTATTCCCATACATGTACCCATATATGTCTGAAAGCTCTTGACCTACCAGTGATCCTCCCAAAACGTGCTCCATCATCACTGGCTGTTTATTGTCCAGCTACTGCATGTCAGGTAGCTGCACCCTTTTCTTCTAAACAATGAATTGGGTTACCCAGGAGCCTAATACCATCCTGGGTGCATCTTATTTTGGCCAAATTAGGAGTAAAGCCAAACAAATAAAGAACAATCAATAAAAAATGGAGATTAATTAGTTTAAATAACTCCATGGGATAATCAGAGAACAACTCTGAAAGCTGCTAACAGTGCTGGTAAATCCTGTTAGTCCTTCAGTTTCAATGCTCTTGCCTCAGCAGCAATGCGAAGGAGCTCTCAAGTCAGTGAAGCTGACAGTAAAGTGTAATTGCTTTGTGGATATCCTCCTTTGTGCAAACTTTCTTTCACTGAAGCAGTCTGAGTTCAAATGCTTCTTCATTCAATTGTCAGGCAGTTCTCATGAGCACCCAAGTGAGCCCTGCGAGTGGGAAAGGGCAGCCTGTTCACATCCGTTCTCAACTATCTGCTGGTATCCCCCTCCTATCAGCGTGGCATTTTTTGTAACTGAGATAAAAACAGTCTCATGCTATTGTATATGCATCTTCTTTCAGATCTGAATTTCAAAAACATGCATTTAGATCCAGCTTTTATGCATTGGTTCACTACAAAGACTCCATTTCAGGTTTTTAGTCTTTGTTTAGATTTTTTACCATGTCACTGAAATTACAGGTATCTTCATACATGTATGTCAAGATGGGATAAAGATTTTTTTCCCCTCTCCAGGCCTTCTCTGATCAAATGATAATTGTTTGTAGCTTTTCAGCACCTTCTTACTCCACTCCATCTTTTAAATCAAGTCCTCTGAGCAGCAAGTTCAAGTTAACCAGTGGGAGTTTGTAGTTGGCTAGGTGAAAGCTGAGGTTGTCTGGCATGTTTTCAACAAATGCATCAGTCCTGAGGATAGGAATTGCATGTCTGTGCTGGCTCCATGTCTTTGGAGAGGGTAGAAAAAGCTCATGTGTGGGATATGAATGAGGGTGTCTAAAAAGAAGTGGCTATCGCCTTGAACTGAAGTCAGCACCTCTATGTTATATGTCAGATATGCTTGGAGTGGTTTGGGTCTAGTTAGCATTGGTGTGGTTTAGATTAATTTCTTTTCACTTTCAGTATCTTTATGGAAAAAAGAGGCAGATTGAATTAATATGAAATCATGATACAAAATAGCAGTTCATTTTTTATTAAAATTACATTTAGTCTTGCTGGTAGCTTCTTTTCCTTCATACCTTTTTCACTTGTCAGAACAAGATGGCCAGCAGATGTAAAGGGAAGAAACTTTCTTAAATGTGCCTTTCATGCTTATTAATTTCTGATCTGTGAAGACTAGTGCATTGGTGTTGCATAAGTCAAGCATTTACATTTATACTATGATACAATGCAGCATCACTAAGGTCAAAGACCTCCTGCTCTGACATGACAAGTATCCTTTCCTTATCTTATTCAGCACTTTGTGTAAAAATGTTTGATTTTTCACTGAGAGATGTTGTTAATAGCAACTGAAGCATTTATCTTAGTAACATCATGTCTCTTGATCAACAAAAGATCACAGTAACCTTTTGAGAAAGTAGAGTACATCAATATCCCTATAATTCACTCCACCAATGTCAAACTTTTCATGCACAAAATATCTCGTTTGCATTTCTGCAAAGGAAAGAAACATGTCATCATCTAAATTGCAGGCTTTAATGAAGGCCTAAAATTAAAATAATATGTATGAGATAGTATTTTAAAGCTGTCAACTCATACTTGGTTCATCTTGTTCTGTCTCTAGATGCCCAAGTACAGTTGGTAGATGCCGATGCTGCATTTTCTTGCATTTTCTTGCATTTTCTTTCTTTTTCTACTGTCATAACTAGAGATCAACAGGGATCAGCTGTGCACTTTTCAGCCCCAGAATTCCAGGCAGCCTTTGACCAAAATCGCTCATGGTCTAAGTAATTGAGATGAATCAAAGATAGGAGAACAGGTATTAAGTAGAGGAATTGGAGCGATAAGAGGGGAAATAGAGATGGATGAAAAAAATGAGGGAAAATAGAAATGTGATGGGAGCAGAGAAGGAGAGATGAGAATGAGATGGAAGAAAGGAAACAAGATGAAATGTGACTGAGGTACAGATAATAGAGTCATAGAAAATCTCAAGTTGGAAGGGACCCATAAGGATCATCGAGTCCAACTCCCTGTTCCTTGCAGGACTACCTAAAACTAAACCATATGACTAAGAGCGTCGTCCAGATGCTCCTTGAACTCTGACAGGCTTGGTGCCATGACCACTTCCCTGGGGAGCCTGTTCCAGTGGCCGACCACCCTCTCAGTGAAGAACCTTTGCCTAATGTCCAATGTGAGCTTCCCCTGATGCAGCTTCATTCCATTTCCTCATGTCCTATTGCTGGTCACCAGAGAGAAGAGATCAACACCTACCCCTCTGCTGCCCCTCTTGAGGAAGGTGTAGATTGCCATGAAGTCACCCCTCAGCCTTCTCTTCTCCAAGCTGAACAAACCAAGTGACCTCAGCCGCTCCTCGTAAGTCTTGCCCTCGAGATCTTTCACCATCTTGGTCACCCTCCTCTGGACACACTGTAATAGTTTAATGCCCTTGTTATATAGAGGCACCCAAAACTGCACACAGTCTTTGCTCTGGTTCCTCGGTTTGATTTATTTCAGCACACACAACCTGAATAACTTGGCTGATATTAGCTATGTCTGCTGGTCTTCACTGCTTGACCGTAAGGCCATTTGTTCTGGCACAAGTCTTTTGGGGAATGGCCGTTTGCTTTTTCCTCTAGCTTAACCTCAAGAGAAGACAGTGGTGCAAAGAATTGACATGAGGCAAGTACCTTTTGTAATAAGAACCTTTCCCGTGCTGTAGCCCCTACGTGGTATTTTCTGAAGAGAAGAATGAGTACACCCTTGTATTTTAGCATCTTGGTGAAAAGTGTTCAACATCAGCCTTTGGCTGATCTGAAGAAAAAAATCCATAGGAGTTATTTTTCTAACAGAAGGAGGAGAACAGCTTGCTAGATTTTGAGTTTGTTCAGTGTTGTGAAGCCACTGGTTCATTGGGACTGGTGAAAAAAGCTATAGATGAGAACAATTAAAAATTAACATCAGAGTATCACTAGTCCATTATGGATCAAGGCAGCTTTGCAGTTAGAAGTGAGCCGAACACTGGTAATCCAGAGATTCATCAGCTGGTCTTGTGGTGGACACCGAACAAATGCAGAAAACCCTGAACAGCTTACAATCAAAGCAGACAAGGCAAGAAGGAACTTAACATATGAATCAGAGGGAAGGATTAAGGTCTGTAAAGAAAATTAGTTCCACTTTTCCTTTTTTCCCTGCTTCATTGTGCAAATAATCAGATTTGTAACACAGATCTTGTTGTGACACAAATCCTGACTGGCTGGTTTTGCTGCTGTTCCCTGCATGTGAGCAGATTCTTGCTCAAAGCCCATCTCATTTGGAGCCTTCATAGGCCAAGATCAATTGGCAGCAGGGGCTTGGTTCCAAGTAATAGATAAGGATTTTCTTGACACAAGATGTACTGTGCTTTTCATTGAAAGGTGCCAGTTCATTCTGAAGGCAGACGTGACCCAGTGGTATTTCCTCAGTAATGAGTCATGCACTATAATGCTTTCTAGAAACTTTTTTTCTCTTTTTCTTTTTCTCCATCAGGTCAGCAAGACTTGGATGAACTGATAATGTTCCTTCTTTTTTTTTCTTGTGATGCAGCTGTAAGGAGCTTGAAACAGAAAGGATGGGTATTGGTCAGATTTACAGGGAGTGTGGGTATCTGTGGACAAAGGGTACTGGTGGTATTTTCAAAACAGAACCTCAGCTTTTTTTATTTAAGGCCAGTTATTTGCTTTTCCATGACATGTATCTCTTCAGTACACTTCTTCCTCATATCCTCTCGCTCCTTTTCACAGTGGATTTTTGTCTCGTCTAGCTGCTTTTCTTAATGGCTCACTGTGTCTTCAAGCTCCTGTTTGAGGTGATGTAGATCCCTGTGATGTTGCTCCTTCATTTGTTCAATAGCCATTTCTGCCTCTATGCTTATATTTAACGGGTTGCAGTCTTCTGAACCAAGTCCTTGGTCAGGCTCAATACCGCTCCAACCCAAAGCATTCTATGATTCTATGATTCTTTTCTGCAGCTCCTCAAAGAGCGAGCACTTTCCTTTTGTGGAAACACAAGTGGTGCCTGCCCAGTGGGACTGTAGAGGGAAATGGGTCCCAGTGGAAGGAGAGAAGTGGAAGCTAACTCTTCTGCTATGGCTTGGGCAAGCTAGTGAACAACTCTTCTATCTCCGGGGCTGGCATGCAAAATCCAGGCTCTGCTTTCACCTTGGAGATGGTGGCACTGGTTTTGTCCTATCAGTGCTGGGAGTAATTTAGTGCCNCTCCTGTTATCCTTTCAGCAGTATGTGATGATCCAGAAACCCAGACCAGATAGTGAAGAGGAGGAGCACACTGTGCCTTCCCAAGCCACAGTCAGGAGGGCCATTGCTTTTACGTGCAGAAGCTGTAACAAGCACCAGCACAGTCTGACGATTATTCCTCTTCCTGAAATGGCGGGGCGCAGTCTGGTTCTCTCCTCTCCATCGCAGTAGCTGAATATCCATGTTGGACTAAGCAGGGTGTTGGATTTTGTGAATATTCTTTAGTTGCGTCTTGTCAGTTTTGC
>VYZW01060865.1:48829-59568 GCA_013401315.1 Balaeniceps rex
ATTAAATCTTTTAATTTCCCTTCTGAGGCTTTCTATTGGATGCCTGCAAGTATTTTCCATGGGAGAATTAATCTCTGGAAGTCATCATAGAATAATTTTTTTCCAGTGGGTTTGCATTATGATGGAGGGACTGACCTAACTCTTATGTTATCGTATTTGAAGATAGATTCCAGGTGGTGGTCTCAAAGGTGCTGAAAAAGAGGCATTTATATCATATCATTAGGTACAGCAGAGCTGCAATGGTAGCGATTACTTCCCTCAATAGGCAAATGTATCCCAACCTGTCTTTGTAGTACAGCCATCACTGCATAAAATACATCTGATGTATAGTTTGAAAGCTTTTGAGTCTGCATGAAATAGTAAGTAATTTCTCTGATGAAATAGAGCTAACCTATATTATGCCTGTTAGTGTTGTTTAGTTAAACCTCAGCCAATTAATTTTTCATGGGCTGTGTAGCAGGGATTGGAGCTAGCATACAAGATTTTTTTTATTGCTACTGGCTTTTGGTTTGAACAGTGGTCAGCATATGGAACATAGAGGAAATTGTATGTAATTATTTTTTTTCCTAGAGGAGTAAGATGATGTCCAAAATATTGCATCCTTCTGGGTCTAGCCCCTAACACCTGCCCCTTGAAATTCTTTTAGTCTTTGTGAGAAGCATCCTGATTACTGAATACTGAAGGATAGTCATTTACAAAATCGCTGCTTTTGCCCACGCCTGAAGTGTAGTGATTTAAACAATTTTCATCTGGAATTATGCCTAGTTTTGAAATTGTTTCGTTGCTTCCATTACTGTGAATGACTGCCAATTCCCATCCTTCCCCTGCCCAGAATAGCCTAAGCATCTTGTTAGGCTAAGGGAGAGGGAGCAGAAGGAAAATCAAAAGAATACGAATGTCAGCCCCTTTCTCTGCTACCCAGATACCTTGGCCACAACAGTAAGTTGGTAATGAGGCATCGACATTTTGTCAGAGATGAACATGGCTGCAAAGATAATGGTAAAGCAAGGGCTTGTGCAGACCTTTTTCACTTTGAGAAATGGGATTAGGCTTCATTCAGTTTTTCCTGTACACCTGCTTTTGAGCTCTGCTCTGTGGTTTTCTGCTTACACCTCATCATTTGAGTTTTCTATTTATGGTGGGAATGCCCTTTCCTCTCGCAGATATGAAGTGTCATTACAACCAGCTTGTGTTTCTCTTCTTTTCCCCTTTATCCTCTGGCACGTGGAGAGCCACTTACTCTCTGTGTAAGAACAACCAAAACTTCCACTGACACCATGTAGCTGTGTGCTTGCTTCCAGTCAGGGGTATCTCCTTGTGTCTTTAGAGCAAAGCTGTCCCTTGAGACATTAAAACATTATGCCCTAGGCAGTGTTTCGTTTTTTTCCCCCCAGATTGTTCTTCTTTCCTTTTCTTTTTTTCAATAGAGGAACTTGACACCAGAAAAGAATTGCCAGCCTGGATCAGAGCAGGACACGGTATAAGTCCAGTTAAATCCAGTAGTTCGGCTTTGAAGTCACCAATGCAAAAAATTTCAGAAGGTTGTGCAAGAAACCTTCCAATAGGTGGGATAATCGGCACCTCTTTCTCTCACATATGATTAAAGAGTTTAAACTCAGAAGCTTGGTGTTTGAAGCCCTTCCAGAATCATGTTTAATATTAAACGGATACAGCTCTGCAGGTTGCTCTTATCTCTAAAGGCATTCCTTTTCTCACCGAGCTCCCCAGTGTGACTACACATGGCATGAAAAGGTCCTCTGTTTTGCCAGTTTTGGAAATTGTAAACCAATTTGAATAGCTCCTATTTATGATAACACTGATGGTTAGTTTTATAGCCTCCTACTGAGTTTTTCCATATTGATAAATACTCACCTTTCTGGTTCCCCCTGTTTGTATTTTTTCTTTTATGTTCTTGTGCTCCTGGAGGCATGAAAGTTATGACTGTATGTAAATGGGACCCAGGCATCTTCTACTTCCCCAGCATGGTGTCCATAATAGGGTGCTAACCTCAGTTATATTAGTTGTGTGGAAGGTCAGCTACTGCTGCTGCTTCAATGGTTGTTGCTGGCCCATCCAGATAGTTTAAAGCATGTCTGCTTGATTGCCCTACACACTTTTCTGATATTCACCACCACCTCCAATTTAGAGTATACAGATTCATGATTTAAATTATATGTGTCTTAAATTTGCAGCTTCTTCATACAGGTTGTTTGCATTTCTGTTCAACACTGACAAAGCTTGCTCTTTTCTTTGATGCAGCATTGCTGGCATTGGCTGGAAAGAGAGGAGGAATTCTTGGGACCAGGATAGGATGAGAAACTCCTCCTCTATTTCCATTTGAGACTTATCTCTTACCAGCAATAAAAAGGCCTTTGTTTGTTCTCAGTCTTCCACACTTGGAAGACAAAATCCAACAGCAGTTGGTTAAGAATAATAGTTTAAAAGCAGTAGCGTTCTTTGAAATAATAAAAGCTATTTCGAGGAGGCACTAGGCAGATGTAAATTGTGGGAATGGAATTGCAGCATGTTTATCACTACGATATCTTGAATGCTACCTATGCAAAAATATGAGTGAAATAATGAGAGTAAACCCACTTACTTTCATGCCAGTTTTTTACACTGTTTCTTGCAGCTGATTTAGCAGAATAACTTTCCACAGAGAGGTGCTTCAGTCTGCACAAGGCATGTTCTCATATAAGGTCCTTGGGTAGCTGTGCTTAGTTAGGGACACAGGTTTAGCTGAGCTTGGTTCCCCATGGGAATACCTTAGTTAAGACAAACCGGTTTCTACAGCCAAGAGCAAACTCAGAATTGAAGTGTCTGCTGCAGCTCTGGTCATCTTTGGATGCTCCTTCCTGATATCTAGACACCCGTTGGTCCAGGCAACTCTTAGTGTGGTTCAACAGCAAGGCTGAAACTCGCACCTCCAGCTTCTGAGATACTGCTGATAAGGAACAGCTTTTAACAGTGATCTCATCTAAAAGGACAAAGACATTACATCTAGCCTAGCATAAATCAGGAAAGCAGCAGAGGAAGTAATACACCAGTCTTAGGAATATCGTGAATTGGAAGAAAAGCAGAGATTGAACTAGGATAGGATAGGGAGGTTTTAACAAGATTAAAAATAACAGGTGAAATCCTGATGCCTCCAAATTAGAGTGAAAATTTTCCATTGCCACTGGTAGGGTGAGCATTTTGGCAACTATATTTTGAAAATAAGCAGCTGTTTTTCCTAAGCTTGTCAACCTGAGACTGTGATTTCAGGGTGAAGCAGGGATCTGAATTTAATTAAAATGAGAATTTGAAATTAACTGCTTAAAGCATTTGCATGGATCCTCCCTCTTCAGAATTAGACCTATTTAATTAAATTAGGTTGCCTTAGGTGCCCTTTAATTCTGGTTGTGTTGGGGTTTTATGCATTTAACTTACCCACTTCCAGTGAACATGGAATAACTGTCCTGATTGTCACTGGGTACCCAATCCTCACTTTGTAAGTAGTAGGGTGATATTCTGGCAAAAAGTGGACAGAAGAACTTGCTTCTTCAGATATTACCAGTAAATAAATGGCAGCAAGGTTGTCTTCATTTATATCGTAGTACATGCTTTAGATGAGGAGAAAATATATATATATATGCGTGTTTCTGTGAGACACGAGACTTTGTGTGGGGAGAATATTGGTCATGTGCGGTATCCCTTTAGGGCAAAACATTTCTTTAAAAAGAGCTTAAGAATTAAAATGTGGTTATGGTGCTTTTGCAAACCTGCGTATTGCTGCCATCCTTGGCAACTGTGTTAGATTGATTTGTGATTGCAGCTAGAAGGTTTCCAGACACAAATATGCACTGCGGCAATCACATGCTGCCAGGGCAGAAGGAAATAATAATTTCACATTATGTATTCAGAATATGCCATCATGTAAAAATACGCTATCTAAAATTTAACGTAAAAGAAACCCTGAAAAATTAGATATTCTGAAGTAACAACAGGGATTTTACAAAACAGCATCTGAGCTGGGGGTGACATTTCACCTCTCAAGCATCCCATTCCCAGAGAGGTGTGCGGTGAGGCCAGGGCCAAGATACAGCACATCTGTTAAAGCCACTGCTGAGGTTTCCTCAGCTCTGGCTCAACTCTGGCAAAATGGCTACCATGCTTTCAAACCTCTGTGCCAAGCCTAGGTTCCCAATAAGGTAGCAGGAACTGTTACACTTGTCTAGCTGACAATGAAAAAATGATGGATACCTGATTCTCAAAGAAACCAAGCAATGTTATTGCTAAGTGATGGATTTTATGTGATGCTACTTAAGAAAGCTAACATTTTTAGAGTATCAGTGAATAGTGCCTGACATGCTGTTTTTCCTTCATGTGAATCATTTCAGTTATAAGAGAGGATTTTTCTGCTAACTGGAGAGTGTATCACTTAACTGTTCAAGAGCCTTGTTCTCCTCCTCATGACCCTAAAGCATCCTCTTGCATGTCAGTAGGAGGTATTCAGCACAGTGGGTGTTCTCATTACCACTTGACATTTTGCTGTTTGGTTTTCTGCCTGTTGCTATTTAATGATTTGAATTCTTTCTTCACCAGTCCCAGAAGCCATTTAGCAAGTGACATACTATTAGCACTACTTAACAATATCGACATAGTCACTAGGAAAAGAATTTCATTTGCTAACAGTGCTACAGCATTCCCCCTCGCCATCTGCTCCTGCCATGTCCCTCACTGTCGCATTCCCCAGTTAACCCTTTGCTCTGGCCTCCTCGCCCGATGCTCCTGGGGAGGGTGGCACAGGCTCTGCACAGCTTTGCTGAGCTATAAAAACCTTCTGAGGCTAAAACAGACTGCAGGCCGCTGTGATGGCCGTGACATGGGTGAAGATTTTGGCTGATCTAAATTAGTGTGTATTTGCTTTGTAGATGCACAGACAGACAAATAGAGCAAACACAGAAAGCGTTGCAGGCTTTCTATCCATAGCCTACTGCTTATCACAGGCACTTCGCAGCTCCCATTAGTGTCGGGTCTGGATGTCTCTCAGCCTTTAATGTAGTATCTCAAATAAGGCTGCAGAGGGACGATACTGTACCTTTTGGGAGGACAAAGACATCAAGACTGAAGTTGAGATTCTTCTCACTGAAGTTAGTCTACCAAAAAGATATATTGCCAGTTGATATTAATCATCTGTGCTTCCCTCTCTCCAGTGGAGAGGCAGGCATATCTCCCAAGGATGATTTATGTCACTCGAATGACTGGGCAACCTTTATTGTTAAGTGGCAGTAAGAGGCTAGACCGAGAAGGATGCTCAGATTTAGATGAGCTCAGGTGGAGGCTGGACAAGTTCATGGTAGCAAAATTATTTGCGAGTTATTAAATCCATAGCAATAGCATCTGGCTTATGAACTTCCTAAGCTGAAAACAGTTGGAGGCTGTGAGTTGTTAAGGGGGTGGTATCAGACATGCTTGTCCTGTTGTGCTCTTACTCTTTCCTAAGCATCTATTTATGGCCACTGTTGGAGCTAACACACAAGGGAGATGGACTTTCTGGCTGACACCATATGGCCATTCCTGTGCTCTTATGTGAGGCCGTTTTAGCAGTGAGGAGGGGGGAATACACATTTAGTAAGAGACAATTTCTGCAAATGGGAAATTGCCAGTAAGGTTTATTTCCAGATCTGCGGTGAAGTGCTACTGACCTACAAACAGAAAAACTGGAAGTCAATTTTACAGAAAGAACCTGTGCCAGGTGCTGAATGTCAGTGCTTTATATCAGGTCACTGCAAGCCTTTTGGAGATTCAGATGAGCTGTTTCACCATGTCTTCGCCTCAGATGGTGCAAACAGCTTGTTTGAGCCTTAGACAGTACGAGGAGATTCGGATCTGACATCATTTGCAGTGTGCTGTGTAGCTGTGCTGCTACACAAATGCTCCCTGCCTGCGTGACTCCACCAGGAGGACTAACAGGGTGGAAGCTTGTCACTTCAAACAACTCATTGAGGGCACGGAATGTGAGGCCCAAAAACCAGGTACCAGCACAGTGTTCATGACCTCCCGCTGTCTTGGGCACATGCACATGTATGTGTACCTCTATATTTTGGATGGTCGTTCCAGTTGAAAGATTTTGCAGAATTGACCATCATAAATGCTGATACTCTTCAAATGGTTTGCTAAGGAAGCAAGCACCTCAGATTGAGCATTTTACTGCCAGTATGGTAAATGTATGCCCATCATTTGCTGTGAAGATCTTTAACTAGTGTCTCCATAGCTGTTAAAGGCAGCATCACCGCACAAATACAGTTTTTGTGTTTGAAGTCAGAATTGCCTTTTATGGGAATCTCTACATAAAAAGAAATCCTGATTAAACTGAGCAATGTTTTCCTTATCAAATCCCAAGACATAAAAAAGGCCGGTGGAATTGGATTCAAAACACCTGCCTAGGCTTGTTGTGAAATGGAAACTTTTGCTCTCTTTAAAACACACTCTGTGTTGAAACTGGCAGCAAAAATCTTTGATGCAGGGGGAATGTATCAAACTTGACTTTTGCAATTTCCTGTTTGGTTTCTTGCAAACTGCTTTTGTCTAATCACATTTGATCTCAAAGATAATTTTATTTAATGTGGATTAGGCAGTATGACATATCCGTTGTGGTCTTTCAGCATTCTCTTGTTTCATTTTGAATGTGACATGACGTTTCCTAGTACACATGAAATTTGTTCAGCAGTCAGCTTTGAAAGAGAGTCTGTCTTTTATAGCTTTGTAAAATGTTATGGATAGTAAGCAAAAAAAGCTACTGTATTCTCAAGCTTCTAAAATTCTTCTCTCTAATTGGTAGATTACAGCCACCACTGTGGAGAGGAGCGGTGGCTTACCCTCAAATCCTGTCCGGTTTAGCAGCCTCCATAGCACAGCTGCACACAGACAGGAGGGGTGTAGTTTGGTACCGAAGGAAGAGGTTACTGGGAGAGTCAAAATGTGATGCGGGAGTTGAAGGACGAGGTGTTGAAAGAGACTGATTTACCAGTCCAGTGAGTATTGGCCATGGTAATTTAATGCTGATGGTGTAGCAGCATTCTGTGATGTGGCTGAGCGAAGGCAAGGCTGGTTCCTCTGTTATTCATAGGCCGTGGCGACTTCAACAGTACCGTGCTGCTGCCAGTTGTAATAGTGCTACTACTACTATAAGCAAGAATGATTTTTATTTTGTTGTTACTGAGCCAGAGGATTTCATCTGTAGAAGAAAGCCCTATTGAGAAAGGCGAAGAATAATAATGGAAAAAACCCGAAAGGATTTACAAGTGGGGTGTAAAACAGGAGATTGTAATTGGGTCTAAAGGTTGGAAGGTGACAGCAGCAGCATGGAAGCCACTGTGGGGAAGGAAATGTTGGTTGGTGTTGCAGCAAGAGTGTTTCTTAAGGAGAACATTCCCAGACTTTTTTCAGCTTTCCTTGAAGCACTGGAGTTCTACGAGATTTGAAAGGAGAGTATAGGTAGGATGCACTCATGACTAGGTTTTACTCATTGCTCCAGAACAAACCAGTCATCAATGCCATGATGGAATCTTTCCCTTCTGGTCAGGCTGGCAGAGAGATTTGGACATAGGGCTCTGGTTTTGGGTTGCTGTTTTTTTGCCAGTAATGCCATGGGTTTGGTCTACCTACCTACTACAATGGTCCAGGAGTTTTAGTTACTGAGTATGGCAGAGACTTGGGGCTTTATGATACCCACACTGCTTGTGCTTTTCCTGCAGTACATACCAGTTGCGGTTTCTGAGGTTGCTGAGCAGCTCTTTGGCTTTTTACAGGATATTCAGAAGTGTGTGTCCCGAGCATTTATAGATATGTGAAGTAGGTTTTCTGCAGCTTTTTCTGAAACAATGTCCTCTACTTGCATAAGACTGTGGAGTCTGCACTCAAGTGAGACTCTTCCAGACCCACATTCCCAAACACACAAGGAACAAGCATGGAAGCAAAAACCTTTTGTGTGAACTTTATTTTAGTAGTAGATGGTCTTAGTAAAGCATCAGGTATCCTTCTCTTGCCTGAATGAGGAATCCATACGTTTGCAGAAGGATGTCTTTTGCACCTCTATGTAGAGGGTAAAATAGTTGTTGAACCATGAAGAATATGTGTTATGATCTAGGATGAAGTTGGGAAGACAACTAAAACCTGTATAAGGATAATGGTAAATAATTCCTTTTTTACTGAGAACTTTTCCTCGTACCACTGAGGAATCCACTAAGAGCACTAAAGAAACTTTATCCTTCCCAGTAGGAGAAGTTTGGGGTGGGAGAGTTGCCACTTCATTGCTATGGTGCCTTTCAAAATCCAATTTGAAGTTTTTCGACTGTATAGATTTATAAATCCTGCATTGTTGCAGTGGTGTGTTTTGCAACTCAGAGCACTGAGTACACTCCACCTGTTTTACAGTAACAACTTTTGCAATTCATATGTTTTCGCATGATCCTCGATGAATCAAGGGTTCACTTCTGAGCCATACATAAAGGCAGAACAAATTCCCTGCATCACTTCCTTGCTGTGCTTGCTTGGTGCCTTTGTGCAGTATGATTCCATTGCTGGTAGTCACAAAACAATCACTTTGCTGTAAACTTACATTTTGGTATGTGAGTGCTTTGTGGATAGCTGTATCTCTTCTTTCTAAATGCATATAATTACTTAGGTTGACTTGGAGCCTGTATGCCAGCTCTTATGTATATTCCATGTTATATACATAGGTTTCCTGACATAATATTGATTCTATGTGTGTCTGTGGTATTCCTGACAGGTTAGCACCACGTACATGAAATCTCAGTAATTTTGCAGGTTTGCTAGTGGTTACTCTTTTGTAATGACTTTGGAGACAAAGCAAATACCAATATTGGCCTTCCATCTAATTTTGCCATATCTTTCTTCCCAGCTTCCTGTTATGGGAGGAGCCTTTATGGACTCACCCAACGAGGACTTTAGTACAGAGTACTCCTTGTTTAACTCATCAGCCAACGTCCATGCAGCTTCTTCCATGCAGAATCCACCAGAAGAGACATCCCGTTCTTCAAATGATGCCATATTGTTATGGATTGCAATAATAGCAACAATTGGAAATATTGTGGTTGTGGGAGTGGTGTATGCCTTCACCTTCTAGGATGACTATCACTCCAAACACTGGAAGAGAGGATAACTGCAACAGTATTTGTCATGTGTATGTATGTATGTACGTGTGTATATATACATGTATATCTATATAAATACATATAGGTAGGGACTTTTGTTGATTAAGTGCTGCCACAATCATAGAAATGAAATGCAAGTTAATCATCTTGAATCTTGATGGCAGAAAGTTTGGATGCAATTGCACATTGTATGGAGGGGAGAGCTTTAACTGAGAGCAGAGCCAATGCCAGTTTTGTACAGAAATGTAATAAAAGAGACACCAGCGTGGGTATAGCAAATACAAAAAGAAAGTGAGATTTATATAGAAAGTGCTTATTTTCTACCATTTAGATATTTCTAGCAGCTCTTCTGGGTTTGTCAGCTTTTTTGTGCATTTTTTTACTGTGGTATAATGTTGTATGAAATTGTTCTATGTCATATTTACTGGGCATCTTAGTTTTTCAGATGGAGTAAATGGCCAGCATTGGCTCAGTTCTGATAAGTACAAGTACATCGTGTGTGAGTCTTCAGCACGTGCATACACTACTAGGCTGTGTTCAAAATCATGAGTCTGAAGGCAATGACAGGCAGATGCATGCTGTCTAACACTTGCTTTCTGGTATCAATTACTGGATCTGCTGATCGATCAGTTGATGCTAAACCTGTCTGCTGTTTGCAGGAGGAGGCACAGCTATTGCCAGGTGTGGCTGGTCTGCAGACCCTCTGCACTCCAGAGGAGGAGGTGTTAAACAGAGCAGCAGCACAAGCTCCCATTTCTGTCTAGAGGTGCTGGACTGCAGTGGTTTGTAGATGTGTCCCTTCCAGGAAACAAAGGCCAAATACCATGCTTTTCAGCTCATTTCACTGTAATCCAGATTTCCCACAGCAACCGTGTACTTTCATAAGATTATTGGTGTATCAAAAGAATGTGGGTAAATTGCGAAGCCTAATTAACAGTGAATGATTATGAGAAAAATAGAATTGAAAGAAAGATTGGACCCTTCTGTGCTCTCGAGGGAGTGAGTGCAAGGGTCAGGTATGCCCTGAGGTAGAACCAGCACAAAAAAATGTAGAAAGTGACAGATATGCAAGTGCTTATGTTTCAGTATTAATATGTCTCTGGGTTCTGATGAGGCTCCTGGAAGGGATTTTTATATAGCCTGCTTTAGGTAACAACTCTGATTATCATTTGGATTTGTTCTGTTGAGGGACAGCATTTTCACTGCATTGTTCCCATGAGCAGTTCCTTTTCAAGAGCTGTATCTTTTCAAAACAAGCTGTAGCCTTCCTTGTTTCAGAGATTATGAAATCTTGAGGGAAGGAAAAAAAATCTCCCCTGTTGGAAATCTCCCTCTTCCCTCTTAAAAAATAAACACAAATATATAAAATGTCTGCACTTTGAGAGTAGCAGACAAATTCTTCCTCTATGTCTGCATGTACTGTACAGGTTTTCTGTCTCATACAGCTACTACCCTAATTCCAGAAAGCCTCGTCTGCAGGCACAGAGGCTATTTTTGACAGTTGCCTGCCGTTGAGCTTGGTGCTGGACTAAGAGCTGCCAAATGTATAGAGAAGTTTGGATTTTCTTCTTTTCTCTTTAA